>JAJLUN010000072.1:0-70354 GCA_030564365.1 Blastobotrys arbuscula | reverse complement strand
AAAAAAAAAAAAAAAAAAAAAAAGTTTTCGCCCGTGTGGCGCAATGGATAGCGCATCGGACTTCTACTATCATTGATATCCGAAGGTTGCGGGTTCGACCCCCGTCACGGGTTAATTTTTTTCTTTTAGCGGTAGGTCACACACATTACCAGCGGAAGAGATTGAACCTTCCATTGGAAATTGACAGCTTTGGACTGTGGAGTTTGAAAGAAAGGGTTCCTGGCTTGAGAGCTAAAAGGTTTTATACATTGCTTATTGTTCCATCTTTTTCTCGTACCTAATTTGTTAGATTCAGGTGAAAATGTTTTTTCAGACATGTTTTTTTGTTTAGTCACTGACCCGAAACACGAAAAAATTGGGAAAATATTTAGAGTGATAGCGCTACAACAACAATTCACCTTAATTCGTTATGTTTTTGGGGTGCTTTTTGCATTCAACTATCTCCCAGTTCTCAAGTATTGTTTCATGCTCTTCTTGATTCACTTTTTCAGTGCACAAAAAGCTGGTCATCGGCTATCAACACTGCTAGGCTATATTCTAGTGCCTCTATACCTTTCCCTACGATTGGGATCTTTATCATCGGGAAATTTTGAAACATTTTAGGTTACCTACTGGAAGCTATGGTGAAGTTTTTAATCCAGCAGTTAATTATAATTCTCCAAATTTGTTGGTCAATAATATCATTTGAAAGATAGAATTACCGAGTCAGGTTTGTCACCAAAGCCTCCTAGAATTGTGGAATCGGATGCATGCTGGAGACTGTCACCGTGCTGAAGCTGGTCGGGGTGGTTCAAAATTTCAGTACCAGCTAATGAAGCTAACGGGCTATGTGTGAAAAATTGAATTGAGTGAAAACGACAGGCTTCAGGGCTTTTGGGCAATCGACGATTCATCGAGGTCGCTTTAGAATTACAAAATTTTAATTTTGTTGAAACCACTAATCCAGATACTGACTTTGATATCACGATTACGGTTCTCCGCAAAAAACGACTCTCAAATTCTAGCGATTCTAGATGTTTGGCTTACAATCTATTCTATGAGCGTATAGTTACCTTCGAATAGCGGGGCTGGGACAGCTCGATACAGGTTGACTGTAGTTCCTAACATAAGCCCTAGTTTAGCGGGTTTTTTCATCTTCTGTTTTTTCCTCTATTACCAAAGTTACGATTTATTATTATTTTTAGTGGTTATAAAGCTATTTTAGTTGTCCTTTTGTGGTGTATACGAGTGACAAAAAATAGTGATTACAACTTAATCCTTTTTTTGACTGCTTCTTCCGTATTGTATCAGAGCAATATCACCAGGCCTGAAAGCGTGCTATTGGGCCTTTAGGAAAATTTAGGCGTTGTATTCTTGGACTGGAGCAGATTTATTGCTGAAAAATGGAGAATAATAATGCAACTATAGTATATGTCAATATATGTGTTGGTTTCCACGTGATTAACATAACGTGTTAGTTTATTGCATCAAAACAGCATTTCTAAATGCTCCAATTGATCTTAATTTATATATCAAGATGCCAAGAGGTACCAAAGATTACGCCAGCAATGGAAAACCAAAAGTTTATAAAGTCTTACAAGCTTTATATGGTTTGAAGCAAGCACCAAGACAATGGTACGACATGTTTACGAGTTACGTACAGGATGTTGGTTTTAACCCTTGTACATTTAGTAACAATATTTTTACCAAAGGTTCAGGTGAAAATCAAGTTATTTCAGCGATTTATGTTGATGATACCATGGTAATGAGTTCGAATCAAGATGCTTTGGATAAAGTTATCAAAGATATTAAAGCAAAGTTCAAAACAGATGAACCAGGTCCAATCAATAAATTTTTAGGGTTGAATATTCATCAGTCAAAAGATACTTAATACATCAATAAAACGGCTGAAAAGTTGAATTTGGAAAATTGTTATTCCAGTAAAGTTCCAATGGCCACTAGTGTTGAATTAGACAATCCAAGAAAAGATGAAGGTAGAAGACTGTTATCAGCTGAAGAACATTCAAAGTACAGAAGTTTAGTTGGATCATTAAGATATTTAACTACAGTTTTGAGAGTCGACATTTCCAATTCTGTACGAAGGTTAAGTCATTATTTAGCCAGCCCATGGTTACATCATTGGAAGTTAGCTATTCAATTATTTGGTTATGTTTTAAAAACCAAAGATTATTGTTTGAAGTTTGAGGTTGAATGTGATCGTGATAAACAATTAAGTGCATATTCAGATGCAAGTTTCGCAGTACCAAACGAAAAGAAGTTTTCAGTATCTGGTGGTGTTATATTTTTCAGTGGTGCCCCAATACATTGGTTTAATCAAAGACAAAACATTGCAAATAAAAGTACTATGGATAGTGAATTAATTGCATTAGAATTGGTTACTGCTAAAGTTTCAAGAATTAGAAACTTATTAAAAGATTTAGATTATGCTGTTCTAAGAGCCACTAATATTTATGACAACCAAGCTTTGTGTTTAACCTTGCCAGGTAAACCTTATAAAGGACATTCCAACTTGGGTAAGAAATTTGTTAATGTTCGAGCATCGATGAACGACGGTATCATTAAAGTTGAACAGGTATCAACTACTGAACAAATTGCTGATTTCTTGACTAAAGCCGAAAAGATAAAAGCAATTGCTAATCATTTTCATTGTAGCTCTTCAATAGGCGGAGTGTTGGTTTCCACGAGATTAACATAACGTGTTAGTTGATTTCATCGCGACAATATCGAAGACAACCAATAATGTTTATGTTGAGAATATAATGTTTATGTTGAGAATATAATGTTTATGTTGAGAATATAATGTTTATGTTGAGAATATAATGTTTATGTTGAGAATATAATGTTTATGTTGAGAATATAATGTTTATGTTGAGAATATAATGTTTATGTTAAGAATATTTATCTTATTCAGTTGTTCTGAAATAAGTATAAATATGGGTCTATTTTACCATATAATTTTAATTGTATATCTACAATTTAATATATCTTTATTATATAATTTTTAAGAAGTTCAAACTATTATTATCCATTATTTTATATTATCTAACAATATGTACTGCATAAAGTAGAATGAAATCTAAATAGAAGAATTTCCAGTTGTTTTTAAGCGGGTTAGTTTGACTTATAGCAGCAGTGTGTCAATCCCAAGGATTCAACTATTTGAGAAACCAATTAAATCACTTGTCACAAACTCATGCGATCAATAAATCAACCATGATGTATGGTAAATCTCTTAATCCAGTTTAATTGCTTTATAGTTATAAGGGTGATTTTTGTCAAGTACGTTTGAATGGCTTGGAAGATAAAAAAATCTTAATAAATAGTTGATGCTGCAATTATTACTCGTACGACTAGATACCGCACGCGTTTCACCATTCTTGTAGCCGTTACAATTGTTTTATTACTAGCTTAAATCAGTGCTTTAAATTCATATGTTTGGCTCAACTATAAAACCTCAGCGATTTTATGTTTTTTGTTTCACACCGAAGTTAATATATATATTATATCTGTACAATATATTAATTCAACGCTCGTTTATTCAATTTTTATATTTTCCTGAAGTGTTTCTTTCGCTCATAAAATTAATTGTTAAGCGCTATTTATCGTACAATATTAATCGCTATCATCTAAAATTAATTTTTGTTTAATATTTGGTCTATTTTTGTAATTGGTTGTATATTAACTTCCTGTGCTAGAATCCTGGCCACACTTTGTTATTCTGGGTTTGTTTAAGTAAGCCTTTGATATGCTGTCAGCTACTGCACACTAGTTGATTATTGGGAGACCTCTTAATTAGGAAAGTGTTTTCAACTTTAATTCTTATGACACACAAAAAAGAGAAAAATGACTACACTCCTCGGAAAAATATATTTTGTTCTTTTGATCATTGATGAGGTCATTCCCAGTCGAGTTTTAGGCCGAAATAATGCGTAATTGTTAAATTGAGTATGGTGATGTGTATATGTTTGCTTATACTTCATACAGTCTAACTAGAACCATGAATACTACCTGATATTTAAAATATGAACGGATTAAAAACAGCCAAGGACCCTTAGGTCTACGAAATAAGATTCAAAACCACTATGTTTACATATCTGCCATAGGCAAGTATAGCATATCTTTGATCACCATTGAAAAAACTCTCAAACTATATTTGCAGCTGTGATTTATAACCCCGGGATTTTTTACAGCCGCATAAGACTTACGCTGATTTATTAACCCCCTTAATTTTAGCCATTTACCATAAGCAATTGAGAATATCTTGTATTTAGGCACTGGATAAAATAAATGATTTCTCGCTCACTATTTAGGCATAGTTTGGTGAACGCATTGATTATGCCGCACTATGATCCACCTGGTTTTTTAAATGACCAAGACTTTGGCTAAGATATAAAAACTCAAATTCAGTAAAAATTAAGTGCGCAATAGCTAAATTTATTTCCTATATAGGAGGGCTAACTTAAGTAAATAAAAAAGAGTGATTAAATAACTGGTTAATCTTATGCATTTGGGGGTAAAACGGTCGTAAAATTGATAAGTTTTTGCATTTATCAATTAGTCTACATCAGTATATACTTACTCATTGCTGAACAGTTGCAATATGCTTACCAAGTTCATACTTATTAGATTTAATGCAGGAAGTTGTTAACATACGAGGCTGTTAATTCAGGATGTTGCTCATGACTAAATTGAATACGGGGTCAAAGGAAGGTATATTGAATAAGGGGTTTAAGTTAAATACGAGGTAACATTACGTTATATATAACAGGACTGTAATATTCCATACTTTAGTAAAACCAATCAAGGAAACATTTTCTTAAAACATATTCTATTATACTCACTGAAATGTCCGAGGCTCAGTTGCCAACTTCAGATGCAGTGTAAGATGCATTGCAACATGAACTCCAGTCGGTAAGTATATATCATTTTAATGATCGATTCAGGGTTGTTAGCAGGGTATATGCATCACCAATATCTTGACAGTATCATATTTAAAAGCTCATGAACAGTTAAGGTATACAATTGTAAAAAATATGAAATATTAAACAGATAAACTTTCGAAAATGATTGTATTGAAACTTTTTATTACAGTTTGAAGTTTTTCTTCATGCCAAAGTCCTGAAGGGCATCAGTGAGTTTGCCAAATTTTTAAATGATCAAAAAAGTAAGCTTTTGGCTGGAATCACAATCCGTTCATTTTATTTTGTTTAGTATATCCATCAAGCACAAAAGTTGTGGACCGTAAGCATAGCCGCAATTTTGTTAAGCGCCAACAGGGCCAGCTTGTCTTATAATCAATGCGGTCGCGCCATAAGCCCGCTGCTGCTCGTAGACAAATTATAAGAAAGACAATACTAAACTACTGAGCATGCGGCGACTTCAAACCAAAAGAATGATACCTCATCGCTCGAATTACTCGATATTTCAGATTAGCTTCGCTGGCCAGTCAAAAAAATATGCGATTCTAGCTTTCATTGACAAATTCAAGAAGTGCTTAGTATCGTATATTCACGTGAACAATAGGCCGAGATTTAAAAATTAATATTGATACACAGCCGATACTATCTCTCCAAACCTAGATAACGTACGCAGAAGTTCCAAAAATGGTTGCAAAAAATGCTATTTTGTCCTGCACATGTAAAAAAAAAAACCCTGACTAAAATTCCTCACTGTAAATATATGTTTAAATAACTTAAAATACAACCAAACGTTCTTTAACAAACCCATATAAATTCAGTGAATTTCCTTTTTAATAATTGTCTATTTAAATAATACCAAAAAAACAAAAAAAAAGAAGAGAGAAATCTTCCCCCTCCTTTTACAGAAACTAGTGTGTTGAATTTTAGTTATAAAACTCACTACCAAATTAATTGAAAGCTTAAATTGTACGCTTCTAATGAATAAAATTGATATTGAAAAGCAAATCGATGAAAGACTGAAATTTCACGGTTGGAACACACTTCCCCCCTCAACGTCGTCCTTCAACATGGCTGGCAAAACTTTCCATGGACTGTTTTGGTGGGTTTGATCTTTGTTAATGGTTGGTGGGATTTTATGCTGTAACGCTTGTAAGTCATTAGGAGAACCTGATCCAGAGGTAGCAAGACTAATTTTGGGCATGGTATTGTTTCTGGTGTTTTTCATCCAAGCTTTGTTCAATGGATGGCAACACTGGTCATCCTCCAGAGTTATGGCTTCTATCTCGAACATGGTATCAGAAGGCTGGATAGTTATGAAAAAAAAAATACCGTTACTCCAATTAGCACCAAAGAAATAGACCCAGGTGATACTGTTTTACTTAAGCCTGGTAATAAAATTCCAGCTGATCTAGGGTTGCTGGAAATTTCTACGGGCTTGAAGTTTGATCGATCTGTATTAACCGGAGAATCGAAACCTCTATTTGGTAGTAGTGAGCCAGCTCCGTTGCGATCTAACTATTTGTATGCTGACGATATTTCAATGCAAGGCAGTTATGTTATCTCAGGTACTGCTTCTGCGGTACTAATTTCAACAGAGGATAGTACTATATTGGGTAATATTCAAAAATGCGCTCAGCGCATAAGAAAGTGCTATCACCATTGCAAAAAAATGGAGTTTTGCGCTTTTTTATTAGTTTGTGGATTAGTTTTGCCAATTGTTATTGTTGTTGTGGTAGTTTTATATGTATTATAGCGTTTTATACAAAATAACAAAGAGAAAATATCGAGTTTATGCTAACAATGATAGGGCTATTTGGGTTAGAACAAATCATCCAAAATGAATACCAGTGAATTTGTCGATTGTGGTTTGTGTATCAGTAGCTGTTGCGTTTATCCCTGAAGGCTTACCAATTGCATTAACGGCATGTTTGGTAACCACAAGTAACATAATGAAGAAAAACAGCATCTTATGCAAAAATTTGTCAGCCGTTGAAACTCTTGGCTCTGTATCAGTTATCTGTTCTGGCAAAACAGGAAAACTGTCTCAGAATAAAATAACTGCTGTGAATTTTAAGCATTGGTAGTGAGCCGGCTACTAAAAAGCATGGATGCATTGATCAACTAAATCAAGTATCCTGTTTGTGTAATGCAGCAGAATCTGTAGGTGTGGGCGGCAGTGTCAGTGGGAATGTTACTTTTGCAGCATTGCTCAAATTTGCAGAACCTATCTTATCAACAAGTCTGGCTAGAGAATAGTGGCAGCTTATTTATGAGATTGGATTTAATTCTGATAATAAATTTATTTTATTGGCAAGAAAACATATTTTGATTGAGGGTTACTCGCAGTCGATTAAATACACGAATGATGTTTTAAAGACAGCGAGTAATTCAACTCTAATTGGACTAGTTGGTATTTCTGTTCCATCAAAAGATGATACTACCCATACTTTGGACTATTGTGAGAAGCGGAATAGTTATGGTTACTGAAGACTATTAGTTGTCTGCTGTGTCGATTGCGAAACAATGTGGTATTATTTCTTCAGACACTGTGGACACTATCCAAAATTCGGATGATAGTTTCCCAATTACTCAATTGGAAGGTCGGACGACAAGGTCTTATTATATGAGCAAAGCAATCGTTATAACAAGGTCTGATATTAGAACAACAAATAATAATTAAAGCGGAAATCTATGTTTGTTTAAAGGAATTGCATTTGCCAGAACTACGCCGGGGCAAAAGTTGAAGATTGTTAAAGAGTTGCAATCCAAGAAGCATATAGTTGATATGACAAGTGATGGTAAGATGCATCATCTTTGGAAGCAGCTGGTGTAGGTATTACAATAGGTAATGGATCAGATATTGTAACTGAGGCCTCAGATTTGGTGCTTTTGGTGTCTTCTTTCAATGCTATTGTTCAAGCATTTAAATATGGCCGGTTGGTATTTGATGATTTGAAAAAAAAAAAATTCTCACTTGCTACCCGCTGGAACTTACTCTGAATTATTCTCTGTCCTCTTGAGTATATGTTGTTGGTTCTTTTTTTTGGTTGTCCGCAAGTACTATCATCATTCTTAATGATTGTTATTTGCTGCTTGGCTGATTGTGCTGGTGCAGTAACTGTAGCATACAAAACGCCGGAAAGTGATTTGCTGAAAAGAAAGCCTAAGATCTTATCTGGCGAAAGGATGGTAAACTTGAAATTGTTATTTCACGCATATATTATGTTAAGAACTATTGAATGTCGATGGCATTTGGGTGTTTTGAGCGAAGGGGCATCCCATTTGATAAATTATATTTATTATCCGGTACCGCTTCTGACATCAATGATGGTTATTTGACTTAAATCATTGATAAGACATCATTAATATATTTTGTTACTTAGTTATGATCCAGTTTTTGAACTTGATGTCTACTAGAAAACGATTTCTATCAATATTGCAACCCCCACCCCTATTCAATAAAAAACATATATATATATATATATATTTTTGGCTATTGTGTTTGCTATTGGGATGATCTTTGTGTTTAGCTATATCCCATGGTGTCAAAAAATTGTTGGTAGCACTACAATCCCGGTTGAATTTTTTTTTTTTTTTTTTTGCCAAAGACTTTTGTGTAGGGTAGAAAGTATTGTAGCAGAAAACGCCCTTGATCATTAGTAGCAAGAATTTCATGGTAGTTTCAGTTAGAGAAAATATTACCAACCTTTATTTATGAGTGTTAGTGAAATTTTTTGCTGGATATTATAAATTTCGTTGTAACTTGAATTTAATCACTAAAGGCACCTTATTGGTAGCAAGGAGTCTGCAGCGGTAATTATTTAAACACATAAGGTATACTACCGTATAATAACTCAATAAAACTACTTATAGCTAAGTTTCTGCAAATGATTGTCAGGGGTAGCTAAACTTCGAAGATCTTGGCAGCAGCGCGCTCATCATATAAGTATATCGTGATGAATCTAAAATAACTATTATTTTCACTTAAACTTAATAGAATAGAAGTCTTGATTCCAAAAATTCTATAAATTATAATCAGCCAGGGATTCAATTGTCTCATAGGTAGATATATATTTTATAAATAATTTTGATTTCTACATATAGATAAAATTTCTATTAAAAATTAGCTGAGCTTTGCTATGCATAAACTCAACGATTAGTCTGTTTCAATAAATAAGCATTGTTCAATTGTTAATACGCGGAAACGCGTTATAATTCTATATTGATGTTAGTAGCAGTGATGCAGGTGGAGCTTGATAGTATATGATCGAGTCAAATCAGCGTCTCATCTTATACTGTTGTTAGTGTAAATGTGTGTGGAAATACCAAATTAATGCTTATTTTTATTATTAGCAAAATTTGCAAACATATAGCCAAACAACCATCATAGCACTGAAACAAGTAAATATTAGCGGACAAATAGACCATACACCGTACCCATCAGCTAAAGCTCCACCAATAAATGGCATAACAGCTGCTCCAGCGCCACCAAAAGTAGCAGCAAATCCCAAGCCAGAAACGTGAATATGGTGTGGTAATTTTTTAGCCGCAACTGCCACCATTGTTGGGTACAATGGGCCAATAAAAAGACCAATAAAGGCCACGACTATACCTGTAACAGTCAACACCGGAACAACCCAATAGATTATTGATAAAACAATTGCCACACCTAAATATAAAATTACAACAAGCTCCAAATTTCCGATCTTAGGGCTGACAAATCCAAACACTATTCTACCAATTGCAATCCCACACCAATAGCCGGTCACATAGTAAGCACAGATGGTAGGATCTCCGTGTCTAACTTCTAAAAGAACCGAGTTTGTCCAACTGGCAACACATATCTCAGAGCTGACATAGAGAAAAAATGTGATTGCGATAATAGGAACAAGTTTGACCTTCAGCGCATCAAGCATGCTTGTCTTTGCTGCTGAACCTGCACCTGCCGCAACATGTTTTCGATAATGTTTAGCTCGGTCATTCCTGAAGCCAACTGAACTGAATATCAAAGATGAGGCCGAGCATGCTGAGACAAAAACATAAATGAAGTTCCATTCTAATCCAGACCTCAACATTGCGTTACCAACCAAAGGGGATACTATACCGCCCACCCCATAAAATCCATGCAACAGTCCTAAGATTTGATTTGAGTTTTCAAAACTACCACACATTGAATTCCAGGAACCTTCTAACATACCACACCCAATCCCAGATACTCCATACATAACGACAAATACTGCGAACGGAGGTTTACAACTAGCGGTGATGTAGAATGATAGTTGAAAAGCAGCTCCTATAATTGCAACACCCCATCGTCCAACTTTAGCATGTAGTCTATCATTGATAACTGATGCGATAAAGTATCCAAAAACTGGTGTCAAAAATGCTAATGAAACGGTTAAATAAGTAATATCATAAAATTTTTCTAGTTCTGGAATCGCAATACCAAATGTTGAATCTTTTAACCCTTGTACAAAAAACCCGTAGAAAGCGGCACACAATTTTAGCATATTGATCTTTGGGTTATTCCATCTTTCTTTAGGTGCTTCAATCGATTCATCGTAAGATTGCAATCTACTAGGAACTGGTCTAGTTTCAACTGCAATTTCCATAGATCCATTATTAGATTGATTTTTTATTTTCTTTTCATCTACAAATTCAATAGTCGTCATTTTTGCTGGCAATTTAGTTCTGAAAGTAATAGATATATATAATAATTTGAAAAATTCGTGGAAATATACTGGATATTTATACCAAAAAGTACTTAAAAACAATTGTAGTTTTTACCGATGCTGCACGAAACATTTTTTGCCCTGTTTTATTATATTTTATTTTTTTAAATTCGAATAATAATTAGTAGATCTAACAAAAGTCTGTCAAATTACTTATTATTACTTGATTCAGCATTTTAACCGGATTATACATGGAAATTATCACGTTTGATATGGAAATAGGCGCTATTTGACTAATTTAATCAACTGAAAGTCTCACACAACCCACACTGATTCAAGGCAAATGCAAGATAAAAATTTTCATTATGCAAGGTAAACTTCAGATATATACATAGCGATAAGTCAGTAATAATGAACCTTAATTTTGTGCATCAGCCGTTTTACATGTGTCTTATTTGAGGGGCCTCTCAATCTTAAAAAAAAAAAATTCATACAGGTATATAAGATATCTTGTAGCCTCATTTCGACCCGCAAATGCTGAACATCACGCTTATACACCATTAACAAGTGACATTCAGATGAAATAGTGCTAATTAACAATACAACACATAACTGTTTTGAATATCGCAACCAAAATCAGCCAATTAACTATTAAATGCAATAGCATTGGCTATTAAATTGCTCGTAAAAAATAGGCCAGAATATGAAATAGTTCTAATAAGGAAATAATTCTACCGGTTCAAATGCTTGTCAAGTGAGATACTATTATTAGACAAAAAAAATTTTTTTAACATTTAATATAAGCTTATACTTAGCCATAGCTAGTGAAAAATCAGCCAGATTGGTTTCATTAATCATGCCATAATTGGAAATCAAATATCTATTTTATTTAACAATTTGAGAAATTGTATTTCCTCACTAGGCAATTAAATATCATCCAGGAACATAATTGCATGGAAAACTTTTTCACATCTGCGGTGCATCGGCTGAACTATTTACGGTCTATTTGCGCACGCACATTAAGGTGGCCAAAATGAAAAAAATACATGAGCGTTCCAAGGCTACTGCTAAAAGATACGCCTGTCTGTCAGTAATCTACGTTTTATGGTAGCAAGTTTTCAACTTTCAAAGTACTAAAATTAAAAGTTGATTAAATAGGATGGCTCCTGAAAGTTAATGGTAAAATAGGAAAGAATAACTCAATTCAATTTATTTATTTATTTATTGTTTTGGCGGCAAAATGATGATCGTATGATTGATTTGGCAATTCAAATCTGAACAATTTCATGTTTGTGAAACAACGCCATATGTGCGGCTTCTTATCTCCAAGCGGCATATGATATTTAATTTAAGATTTAATATAGAACGAAAAGGCTTATCAATAACTTACGTTACTAATCAATTATGCGGCTTAATAAACAAAACAAAAACAAAACAAAAAACATGCACACATACAAACAAAAAGAGTGGATGTTTGGCAATTACTGGAAAGTAATTATTACATTATTACATTACAACGTTACAAAATAGATTAATAAGATCTACCAAACTGAGTGTAGTAGTTAGCTTGTTCACCACAACCAACACATTTAACACCTTCAGCAACACCTTCAGTATTTCTGTGGAATGGAATACACAAAGACTTAGCACCCATACTTGGAGCTCTTTCATCATAATCTTCATCAGTTTCTTTAGCGGTGGTTCGTTCTTTGATATCATCTTCACATTCCTCTTTACCACAGAATGGAGCAACAACGACATTTTTCTTGTTCATATTTGGTACAAAATCTTCAATCTTATCAACTTGGGCAATATGCTCATCATATTCTTTGCTAGCACGAACATATAAATCTTTCTGGATTTGTTCCAACAATGCTGGGATCGCGGTTTCCAAGCCAGATAATGGGACTACGCTCTTGTCACCATTGTCTCGTCGAACGCAAGTAACTTGTTGTTTCTTCAAATCCATTGGACCATATTCAATTCGTAATGGGATGCCATGAACTTCAGCATCAGCAAATTTGAAACCTGGGGTATAATTATCTCTAAAGTCTCCTTCAGCTCGAACACCACATGCAACCAATTTTTGTTCAATATCTTTAACGCCGTTAAAGATAGCATTCCGTTCTTGATCGGTGGTCTTGGCGGTCAACCCACATGGGATAACCTTAGTTTGAACATCAGCCACTCGAGGTGGTAAAACTAAACCCTTATTATCAGAGTGAACCATAACCATAACACCAATAACACGGGTGGATAAACCCCAAGAGTTTTGCCAGCAAAATAATCTTTCGTTAGCTTTTTCTGGATCCTCGACGCTAATGTTAAACATTTTGGAGAAATTTTGACCCAAGCAGTGAGAAGTACCACCTTGAATACCTCTACCGGTAGCTGGAATATAACCTTCGACAGTACTAGTGAATTTGGAACCAGCAAATCGTTCTTTATCAGTTTTGTAGCCTTTAACAACTGGGACAGCCAACAATTCTTTATAAATGTCAGCATACCAGTCTAAAATTTGCAAGACTTCTTCTTTGGCCTTATCCTCAGTTAGATGAACAGTATGACCTTCCTGCCACAAAAATTCTCGAGTTCGTAAAAATGGTTGTGGATGCTTGAATTCCCATCTGACGACAGAATTCCATTGATTTAATCTTAGTGGTAAGTCCCGATGAGATCGAATCCATTTAGAGTAATATGGGTACATGACGGTCTCTGAAGTAGGTCGAATTGCAACCGGTTCTTCCAAATCACTAGACCCCGCTTTAGTGACCCATGCAACTTCTGGTGCGAACCCTTCAATGTGATCTTTTTCCTTTTCCAAAACTCGCTTAGAGACAAACAATGGGAAAGAACAGTTTTTGACACCAATTGATTTGATCTTGGCATTGAAGAATTCTTGAATGTACTCCCAAACAGCGAAAGAATTTGGTCTCATAATATAACAACCAGAAACATCATAGTATTCCAACATTTCAGATTTTGTCAAAATTTGTTGGTACCAGTTTGGGAAATCGCCCAACTTGTCAACAGTGATACCAATCAAAGCCGCACCTTCGATTTTAGCATCTGGCGCTTTGACTTTTTCTTTTTTGGCGACTGGAGCTTTTGGAGCTGGTGCTTCGGTAGCAGCAGCTTCGAAATCAGTAACAATTGGTTCAACGCCGATAGATTTGAAGAATTCTAATAATTTACTAGCTTCGACGAATGCAGTCTCACCATTCTTATTGGATCGAACAGCCAAAAGTTTAGTGGTGTCTTGTTGGATTTTGGCGTCCAAAACAACCTGGATTTTGGAGGCAGATTTGGCGATAGAAAATGGACCAACTAATTTGGCAGTAGTGTCGAAGAATACTTGAGTTAATTCATCATTGGCACCTCGAGCTTCTTTAACACCGGCAGCTTTGCTTACCAGATTTGCTGGGGTAGCAGTTTCACCCAATGCAATCAACACAACTGGAACTGGATCTTGAGATTTTGGAGTCTTTGGCTTAAAGACTGCAGTTTTGGTAACTACGTAGTCAAGTTCTGGTTGTTTGGATTTGATATCTTCCACCCAAGCGGAAGCGTCGTCAATTTGTCCATCATGAGTGATAGTCAGCTTAGCAAACTGAGAAGCAAAGTCAGCCATCTTGTTGTTTTATTAATACGTGGTGGTTAAAAAGTTGAAATTTTTTTTTTTTTTGGCGTTGTAAATTTTTTTTTTTTTTTTTTTTCACGATTTGGTCTGGTCGGGCAATAATTTTGGGTTGGAATTTTTTGTGGAGTGTTTCAAATTTTTTGACCCTTTTTTGATACGCAAAAAGAAACAAAAAAAAAAATAAAAGAACCAAGTTTAATTTAATATATTTAAGGATAAATTTCTTTCTAAAAAAAATACAATGATCTTCCATTTCTATTTATCATTATGTGTATGGGAGAGAATTTATCCTATTTAGTAATTTACTACTTTTCCACCCACAAAAATCTTTTAGATTGAGCCAACTTGACCGATAAATTGCCCGACTAAGCCTGAGCTAATATAATTAAAGAGATCACTTATCAGGATGGGGCACAAATGCAATGGACGGAGCGCGGTCAAGATTCCGCTAAGAACTAAATACCCCTGTAATTGTCATAGATATATAGATATATGTTATAAACCAAGATTTTTTAATTTTGCTTCAACATTACCGTGTTATTTATGGTAAAAACCTTTTTCATTTTAAGCAAGCTTTTTAACCTCAAAATTATCTATTTTGAAAAAATATCCTTGTCTATATATATAAAGAAAACTTTTAGTAATTAATTAATGACTAAAATATTTTTTCTGTGCGTGTAAATTTCATCACGCTTGATACCACAGTAGCGTCTCTCTCAAAAACAAAAAAAAACAGTGGTAAAGGCTGGTCTCCCAGATCCCGGATTTAAAAAGTCAAAGTTTATGTAGGCTTGAATCTACACACCTAAGAAGGATCGATCCAATGACTATTAATTTTTTTCACACACATAACAAAAATTTCAGTTGTACTTTTTTTTTGTTCTCGACAACGACACCTTTTTGTTTTTTTTGTCAGCACATAATAAAAAAGAATGAGTTTGGAAGAACAAACCAAAAAGCTCTCAGTGAGCGAAATTCCATCCGATGCTATCTATATCAACGAATCAAGTGGTGCTGATGATGAGACCAACAATGGATCTCAATCAACTCCATTCGCCTCTTCAGCTTATGCTTTATACAAGAACGCCGAAGCTAAGGTCGCGATTTGGAAAGACGATGCTTATGAAATGATTTCAGCAAGTGCATTGAAAAAGGCAAAAAAAGGCGCTGAAGGGTTGAAAAAGAAGGCTGAAAAATTAGAAAAACAATTGGAACAAGAAGAACAACGAAACGCTGAAGAAGCTAAACGCTTGGAAGCCGCAAAAGCAATTGAGATCAAAAAAGACTCTTCAATTCCAGAACCAAAAAAAATGAAAATTGGTGATGGTGAAAAATTCAGAGACCAACGTATTAAGACCTATGGCTGGATTCATCGAATTCGGGTACAAAAAGAAAATGCTTTTATTGTTTTGAGAGATGGCACTGGGTTTTTGCAATGTGTATTGAGTGGTGATTTGGCTAGAGCTTATCAAACCCAAACTTTAACTAACGAATCTACAATTGGTGTTTATGGTACTTTGACCAAAGTTCCAGAGGGTAAAAACGCCCCAGGTGGTCATGAATTAGTTGTCGATTATTATGAAGTTGTTGGGTTAGCTCCAGGTGGTGAAGATGCTATCACTAACCGAGTTCAGGAAAATGCCGATCCATCATTATTATTAGATCAACGGCATTTAATGTTACGAGGTGAATCCTTATCTGCCATTATGAGAGTTCGAGCTGCATTTTTGCAAGCTGTTCGAGAAACATATACCGAAGAGCGATGTACTGAAGTTACCCCACCTTGTATGGTGCAAACTCAAGTTGAAGGTGGCTCCACATTATTTGGTTTCAAGTACTACGGTGAAGAAGCATTCTTGACACAATCTTCTCAATTATACCTTGAAACTGTTGTTCCTTCCTTAGGTGATGTTTATTGTATTCAAGAGTCTTTCCGAGCTGAAAAATCCCACACGCGACGACACTTGAGTGAATATACTCATATCGAAGGTGAATTAGGTTTTATCACGTTTGAGGATATGTTGGAGCATATTGAAAGATTGCTATGTAACAGTGTTAACAAGGTTGTTAATGACCCAGTTGCTGGCCCATTGTTGAAAGAATTAAACCCAGGTTTTGTTGAACCTTCAAGACCTTTCAAACGAATGGAATATATTCATGCTTTGGACTGGTTGAACGAGCACGGTGTCCCAAATGAAGATGGTGAAAAATTCAAATTCGGAGATGATATCGCTGAAGCTGCTGAACGAAGAATGGTTGATTCTATTGGTGTCCCAATTTTCCTGACCAGATTCCCATTGGAAATCAAATCATTCTATATGAAAAAATGTGCTGATGATCCTAGAGTCACTGAATCTGTAGATGTTTTGATGCCAAATGTTGGTGAAATCACTGGTGGGTCTATGAGAATTGATGATTTGGATGAATTGATTGCCGGCTTTAAACGAGAAGGTATTGATCCATCTGGATACTACTGGTATACCGATCAAAGAAAATATGGTACCTTCCCTCATGGTGGTTACGGTTTAGGTACTGAAAGAATCTTAGCTTGGTTGTGTGATCGATACACTGTTCGAGATTGTTCATTGTATCCAAGATTCACTGGTAGATGTAAACCATAATTAATTTTTTTTTCTTTTTTAATATAAAGTAATGTGTAACGTCGTTGTGCGGCTTTTTTTTTTCTTTCTTTCCTATAATAATTTAGAGATCTCATGCACATGATGTGTTACTTTTTCTTTTTTCTTTTTTGTTGTCCCTTTTTCGCTTCCCCACAATTTTTTTTTTTTTTTTTTTTGTTGTCCTAGAGGGAGAACCCCATATCACTACAGTATATACGTATGCGCACAAATGTGGCGATTGTTTAAATAATGTGATTGATTTGTGAGTATAAAATAAATATAATATAAAAAAAACTATGCAACTCGTAGGGATCCTGAACGGCGGCCAAAGGCATACCCAGCCCCAAAACTTAGTCCAGCAACCAATGAGAGCCCAGCAGCAGCCCAAACTGTGATGTTAGCCAGCTCAAACGGCCAATAATCTGCATCTTTATTACCTTTGTCTGTGTTAGTAGTCGTAGTGTATCGTTTCTTACGTGATGGTGATCGTAAACGTCTATTTGGTGACTGTGATCTAGAAGCGAATGAGGACCCGACCTGGCTAACTAGCCGCAATTCTTCTGGTCTTTGAGAAGATACAGATGCACGAGCTTCTAATCTATCAAAGTGAGTAGCAGCAGATTTGGAATTTATCAATGTTGTTAGCGAAGTACCTAGGTCTAAGTTTGCTTGTTCGTTTAATCGCTTATTACGCGAATATTTAGAGTCTTTAAAATTCTGGGACTCGTTGTTATCATCACTATCAGAACTGTAATTATCATCTTCATTATCATTTTCATTCTCATCAGCAGATAAATAAAAAGGACTCGTTACATCGTCATGAACAAAATCTTCTATTAAATCATCGGTAAAGTTAGGATTGTTTGTGGCGTTTAGTGTAGGAGATCGATCCTCAACATCTATCCAAGACTCTAAGGGAGTTAGTGACTACTTCTTTTTCTTGGAATAACATACCTTCTAAACCAGCTTTTTGGTATCGAAACGTGGACATTCTTTATTTTATGTCGCTTGGTTGGTATAACCGTGAATGTTAAAAAGAGAAGTATCAAGTTAAATCAATATCAATAAAAAAAAAAATAAAAAAAAATTAAATAAAAAATTAAACAAAAATTTAAAAAGGGGAGGGTCTTTTTTAAGACTAGCACGTGTCACCTGCTTGGGTTATGTTTGTGATCGGTTAATGCCAGGTTAATCCAATAGGCAAGTGTCGGCAGTCAACGCGGCGCGACGTTAATTCAACCAACAAGTGGTGTACTGACAGACCTTAGCACTAACACGCTTAAAACGGCTAAAGCTACCAACCCCAGAGTATAGACAATGTCACTTGGTAGCGCATCAAATATAACTTTATTGAGAATCACTTGACATGGAATTTCCCTTGGATGATCCATCAGTTCCTTGATATGAGAATAATAATCTGAAGAATACGTCACTCCAACATGGCCATCCTCATATTTTAAATCGAACGAAGCTGGGGATGAGGCTGGCCAGCATATGCGAACTTCATACATAGAGTTGATGGGTAGTTCAAGTCTATACCATTGTGTGATGTTATCAAAGTAATGTTGAGGTTTGAAATAGTCATTTATAACATTAGCATCTAAAGTGAGTAAAGGATAAGGTGTTTTGGTGCTTTCTTTTTCATATATAAATCGTACCTGTTCTGTATTTGCAAATACACCTAATGCAAGAATAAATAACGCCAACAATGAGTGAAATAATGCCATTTATCGATTTTTCGGATTTTTATTTTTATTTTATTTTCCTTTTAGTGCTTATACACACAGTGAAAATGTGTGTCTATAATTTTGTATATGGTCGGTCGGTGTTCTTCTCCGCAATTATCGGTTCGTAAAAGTCCCAATAGTATAATAAGTTTATAGGTTTGAGCCTCACTAAAGCCTGCCGTTCGAACCGGCTTCAAACAGATATAATAATCGGTCATACATACGTAAATTCACAGACAAGACGTTTTAGCAAATATATATAAACCCTTACAAGCCCCACCCCGCATTCTTCTTTAAATTTTTTTTTGGTTTTTTCATTCATTCTTTTTTGCACTTATTCATAAAAGTAACAATGAGTAACGCAATCGCACAAAGTCTTAAAGAACTCGGAGTAACACACATTTTCGGGATTGTTGGTATCCCAGTGATTGAGGTGGCAGAGGCTTGTATTGCTCAAGGTATCCAATTTATTGCATTTCGAAATGAACAAGCTGCCACTTACGCAGCATCTATTTATGGCTATTTAACTGGCAAACCTGGTGTTTGTTTGGTTGTTGGTGGTCCAGGTGTTATACATGCGCTATCTGGTGTAGAAAATGCCCAGGCCAACTGTTTCCCACTGTTATTACTAGCAGGTTCAAGTGAGACACATCAACGATCTAAAGGGGCATTCCAGGAATTAAATCAAGTAGCTGCATTGGAACGGTATACGAAATTTAGCCAACAACCGGCATCGATTGATTCTTTGCCCCCATTATTGGAAAAAGCTTATAGAACTGCCTATTTTGGTCGTCCTGGTGCTACTTACTTAGATCTGCCAGCAGATTTGATCCAAGCTAAAGATTATGAACAACCAGCCAAACTTTCGGTAGCTGGTGATGCTCCAAAGAGTATGGCTGATCCATCAAGAATTGCTAAAGCTGTAGAGGCTTTGAAACAAGCTAAGTCTCCTTTGTTAATCGTTGGTAAAGGCGCTGCGTACGCAAAAGCAGAACATGATATTCGAAAGTTGCATCAACAAACTGGACTACCCTTCTTACCAACTCCAATGGGTAAAGGTGTTTTACCTGATGATGATGACCTGAATGTATCCGCCGCTCGTTCAGCGGCTTTAAAATCAGCGGATGTGATTCTATTACTGGGTGCACGTTTGAATTGGATTTTGCATTATGGCGATGAGCCAAAATTCCATTCTGGGGTAAAAATTATTCAAGTTGATATCAATGCAGAAGAATTGGGGAATAATTCCGGCAGTGCAGAATTGGGCATTGTTGGTGACTTGGGGTTAGTAGCTTCACAATTAGCCAATGCGCTACAGGGCTGGAAGAGTCCATCCATTGGCAACAATATATTGTCGTCTAAAAATAAGAACACCAAAAAGGCGGAAGAGTTTGAGAATCAATCATTGAACCCACCAAAATACCAACAAGTATACAAAACGATTAGAGATACCTTACCTAAAAAAGATGTTATTTATGTTAGTGAAGGTGCTAATACAATGGACATTTCAAGATCGTCTTTCCCATTAAATGAGCCAAGAACAAGGCTAGATGCAGGAACTAACGCTACTATGGGAGTTGGTTTAGGTTATGCTATTGCTGCTAAAGCTGCTAAACCAGATTCGCTGGTTGTAGCAATTGAAGGTGATTCAGCATTCGGGTTTTCTGGTATGGAAATTGAGACAGCGGTACGATCTAAAATGCCAATAATTGTGTATGTTATGAATAATAGTGGGGTTTATCATGGTTCTGATCCTAACATTTATTCTACTGGTAAGCATTTACCTTCTACTGCATTACAATTAGAAACTAAATATCATGATATGGCAACTTCTCTAGGTGCAAAAGGTTACCTAGCTACTAACTTGGAACAAGTTAAAACTGCTACAGAAGATGCCGTAAAGTCAAACCAAGTTTGTTTAATTAATGTCATTATCGACAACGATAAAGATAAGAAACTAGAATTTGGTTGGATGGCATCTGCAAAAAAGAAGGCAAAATCAAAGCTATAAATTTTTATAAACATTGTAATTTGTTGTGTACTATTACATGTAATAAAAAGAAACATATATATATATATATAAAAATAAAAAAAATAAATACAGATCCAAGCTAATGAACTTGATCATCAACCCAGTCTTCGAGATTATCCCATGCCTTGGCTGCATTGTCTCTCCAATCATCAAACCAATCAGTCCAAGTTTTATGACCATCCTTTGATACTTTTTTAGTGTCAAATAGTAGCTCATAGGTAGAGTTGATTTTTAGAACCTCGGCATCAAAATCAACATCTGGGTACTTGACAGTATCATGCCATCCATCTAAGACAACCAATGCATCCCGTGGTTTACTGCCATCGTTTTTTGCCGGTTGGGCATCTAGAGTATCACAAACAATGTTATAAATCTCAACATTTGGAATTGGTTGGTATAATTTTTTAGAATCAAAATACGGTCCTTGGGCTAAAAATGTTGCCCTCATTAAAACTTCACTACTATTGTACCCATGAACACCCCGCGGTTTATAATCCTTGTGCATTCTACCCTCATAATCTTTTTTAGATACAATCGACCAACCAACATCGGGCACAAGCCATAATGGTGCAATTCTGCTCTTATACTTATATTCCGACCCAAAATGCCATTCCTTTGGAAACCCATCTGCCAAATATACTTTCCAGCTTCCATCCTTTGGCTGCTTTTCAACTAAAGCTTCATAAAGTTTTGTTACATCTGTAGTATTTGGTCTTAAGCCTATTAAGGGCCATCCATCAATATGATTCATAGCATCAATATCAATTAAATCATCTAATATAATCACTCGATCATTCGAGGTAGGTGCCATACCATGGTCACTTACCACAACCAAATTCACAATATCTCCCAACTCTCTGTCTTTTATACCTTTTCTCACATGCCCAACTAACTTATCAACACTTTCTAGCGCTTCTTTTAAATCTTCACCTTTAATTCCAAACTTATGTCCTACCGAATCCACAGTTGGGACATAAGTTAAAATTAACTCAGGCCGCGTTTCAATATCTTGATCGAGCCATTCCAAGACTCGCTGACTCTTTTTAACTAGCCGTTCTGTTCCATTATATTTATCTACTTGTAATAAGTTCTCATCCTCACTCCAATCCGATTCACTACCTGGCCACATATGAACTGAAGTACCAATGTTTTGTTTACTCAATGTAGACCAAATTGGTTCACCTCCCCACCAAAATTTGGACAAGCTTTTCTTTCTGTTAGTATTATGAAACTGCCGTTCCTCTTTGATATCAAAGAAAGTATTCCCTACAATACCATGATTAGCTGGGTATAATCCAGTGATTAATGTCCAATGATTAGGAAAAGTCGACGTGGGGAAACTTGGAATTAAATATGGTGCACCACTTTGAGTAGTAAACATTTCATGCAAATTTGGTGTTAGTTTCTTATCAACATAATAGGGGTGAAATCCATCTAATGAAATCATAATGGTAGTAGGATGGAATTCATGGGTGCCATTAGACATAATTCTTTTGGATTTCATACTATTGTCTTTTTTCCGTTCCGGGACAGTCTCTTCCTCACTCAGAACATTCGCTAAAAATAGCAGCCCGCCTAATAATAGTATTAGAAATAAAATGAAATGTAACCGTCTTCTAAAACTTTTATTCTTAAATCGTGGTCTTCCAGGCTTGGCCTCTAAATCTATCTCGATGTCACTGTCCGAATCACTATCCTCGTCATAAGAGAATACAGGTTCAGGTCGTTTAGAGCTACCAGCCTCCAATCGTTGGTATTCATGAGTCTGTCTGTCGAATTTGACTTTTTTGGGGGTTTTCGTTTTTTTTGTTGTATTCTTCTTTTTAGAATCTAGAGCTTTAACCACTTCATCATCTGCACGTAATAGTTGGCGATCCTGTTCTGTCACAGGTCCAGAATGATAGACTAAATCCTCCCCATCAAGATCCTCCAAAGACACAGGGTCGTCAATGGTGTATTTTTTGGACATTTTAAAAATACTATCTACAATATTCCAGTCAAGTTGCAAATAGCCTTTTTGTTGTTTGTTTTGTCCTTGACTATTTTTATTGTTTTTTAAAAAATAATAAAATAAAAATAAAGAGAAGAGGGTTATAAATGTTTTGTTGTCAAAGCTTTTTTCTTTTTCGTTGTGTGTCCCAATTTTTTTTTAATAATAATTCACGTGACTAAAGCTTGAAAAATGTCCAAGTATAGAAAATTTTGTGCCCTGAGAAGAAAAGAAAAAAAATTATAATAATAATCCAAAAAACCCAGTTTATCAATTGATCAATAATGTTAAAAACCAGAGCCGAAAAAAAGGCTCTGGATAATTATTATAAACTGATATCTCATTCAGCTAAATTATTGAGGCTCGATGCTGGTAATAGTCAGCAACAGGTCCTGAATACGTTTCTCCAACACCCCACTGAAAACAAAGCAAGAAAGGTTGCCACTGCCGCGACGTTGGATCCGCAGATTAGACAAAAATGTGTTGATTTAAAAGATAATATATACTATCCAAATATTTATTGTGGTATTATGGGTGGCCTTATAATGTATGAAAATAGTGACTTGTTGAAATTTCACGACCAATTTTTCAACAGCAATTTCAAGGATTCAAGAAAAATTGTTGTGGCTACAGTACAATTTGGATCGCTGAGAAGCCCGAAAATGGTAGATAAAATGATTTTGTATTATAACAACCTACCAAACAAGGTAAAAATGGGGTTGGCTGATGAATTATTACCTTGGTGGGTTTCCAGAAAAGTACCAAGGCACGTATTACCTTTATTATATCATTTGATAGAATGTGGAGATATGCCATCAACGAAGGCAAGCATTGATGCTTTAGAAAATATTTTGGACTCGGATACTTTAGATTTTACAAAGGCAGTGGTTACAGCCGGTGTCAACGGTAAAGCCAGTAAAAAAGCAGTGATCGAATCTGTAAAATTAGCAGGAAGAAACCCTAGCAAACAGTCGGATCATTTGAAAGAATGGATGAAACTAGATGCAAAATATCTAGATGATATTTTTTGGAAACAAGTTATCAGACACTGCCATAAACTTACGTGGTACACCATAGAAAAAGAGATGGAATCTAAAGTCTTTAAACTTAACAATAAATCATTAAAGGAGTATGGTATTAAACAAACGACGGTACAAGGTGTCCAAGAAGCAATGGAAAAATATAAAGCACGTGGGAAACCAATCCCGCCTGAGTTATATGGAAGAATGGTCCATCTACAGTTGCAAAGAGATATTATGTACAAATCTGATTATACTGAGGATATGTTTAAATCTTTTCGGTATCAAGTTGATGATTCTATTCTAATCAAAGGATTGATGCACGGGTTTTTAAATGCTAGTATTTATAAATACACTATTAGACTCCATAAGGTACTGAAAACACATAAACTAGACGATGCAAAAAGTTGGAATTTAGCTTTAAAGGCAAATGTTGGTAAAAAATCAATGCTACATGCCAAACAAATGGTTCATTATATGGTTGAAAACAGCATACACGTTGAACAAGAGGTGATGTCTGATTACATTATTACGTTGATAGAGTATGGACGGATTTTGCCAAGTATTCGCAAAACCAACATCAGTCAGCCGCTAAGAACCCAAAAAGCTACACCACCAAAGACTTTTCAGTCTATATCAGTTCCTGAAATTGTTAAACATTTAGATTTTTTATCTACTCAAAATTATTATTTGCATTCAAACAAGTTTTCTAAACTCATTTCACGAATTGAAAGCTTACAAGGGCTAACATTTCACAAAACTCAGCATATTGTTCTTTCAATTGTTAATATTTATTTAAGGCATCAACATTTCTCACCCGTTGAACCAGAAGAAAAAATTATTATAGATCACTGGAACCAGCAAGAACGTAAACCACGGTCCGCACTATTCAATAGCAAAGATCTGAATACTCTAATATTCATGGGGTTTAGAAAATCACCGAGTCAGCCATGGCGCGCAGTTCAACTTTTGGTGAATCTAAGGAAAATGGGCATTGATATTTCACAAGAAGCAGTGGTTAGAGGTTTCGAAAAATGTTTTTACTTATTGTATAGTCCTTCTTCTGCAGTCAAAGGGGAGTATCTTAGAATTAGATCTCAATTAGATAAAAGTCTAACTCTTCATTCAGTCATTGAGAATGTAAATAAAGTATGGCATGGTGAGTTAGTATATAAAAAATAGAATACTATGCTTGTACATGTTGTAAATCATACAATTCGGATCTTCCTTGTGGCGTGGATAGTAATCTCCAAACATCTTTTTTAGTCAACAATCCTTCTAATCTATTTTTATCAGTAATCAACAAAAATGGCAAGCCCAAGTTTTGAAATAATTTTGATACATGAAATAACGATGCTTTTTTAGTTGCAGTGATTGGAGATAAGTCTATGATATCTTGATAAACATCACGAATTAATACCGATCGGTCGACTCTGGTTAGCGTGGCGTTTAATTCTCGTCTTGGCCCCCA
The DNA here is from genome assembly GCA_030564365.1 of Blastobotrys arbuscula. Lineage (NCBI taxonomy): Eukaryota > Fungi > Ascomycota > Dipodascomycetes > Dipodascales > Trichomonascaceae > Blastobotrys > Blastobotrys arbuscula. The sequence goes on along the minus strand of JAJLUN010000072.1, from coordinate 45,263 downwards.
CCCTAATAATTGCTTATCAGTGGCACTTTTGACGATTGGGTACCCAGCGTGTTGATTGTTCTCCACAACTTCTAGTGCTTCTTTAATAGTCATATTGATAGCGATATATTCAACATTTTTTGTCATCACTTGTGAGACGTCAACTGCAGGCACCAATTCATCATCCAATTTGTTCATCAACGGGTATCCCAATAACTGGACCCAACTTTCATAAATGCTCAATTTTCCGTAATAATCGCCAACCCATTTGGATACCATTACTCCGGTCATAATTGGAACAACATATAACAATGCACCTGTTAATTCAAACATAATAACCACAGAAGAAACAGTCAATCTTGTTACTCCCGTCAATGCTGATGCAGCACCTACTAGCGCATAAACTCCTGGTGTGACACAGATATCATCTGGTGGGCAACTGTTGAATACAAAAAAATCTGGGAAAGATTGTTGGATATTTTGTACTAATAGTCCAATAGATCTCCCACCGATGGCACCAATTAGCAAAGTAGGCATCAAGATTCCGGCAGGTATGAAAGTACCAAAAGAATATGCTGTCAAAACCAAACCAACTACAGCAGCAAATAATAACAATACTACACTAGAAAACCAATGTTCAGCATCACACAAATGCCCTAAAGTCTTATCGTTACATTCTTCAAATAAATATGATAATAGCATCTCTGATTGAAGTCTCATGTAAATATCAGGGAAGCAAATAATGGCACTTATTAGTGCTAAAGCAGCCACTTCAACAATTGGGAATTTTTTCACCAGCCGTTGTTTGTTTCTCCAATTAACAAACCAGGTATTTAATTTAATCAACGACGCACCAAATAACCCACCCAATACCCCAACGATTGCAAAGTTTAAAACCTCAAACTGATGCCAATTTCTGTCGAAGGTAATTTGGAAAACAACTAATTTCTCGGTCTTATACGGGTTCATCGTTTGTAAGGTAACAGAAGCTATCATAGCACAAACAAAGCTATGCCACATTATCTTTTCATTCGCATAATATACAACTTGCTCTAATGTAAACATAACGCCACCAATTGGAGCACCAAAAGCCACACCAATCCCAGCTGCAGCCGCAGCGCTCAGCACTTCACGCTTAGTAGCTTCATTTGATTTCAGATCAGCAAAAGGTTTCATAGCCAGGTTTGCACAACAGCATGCCAGATGAACTAATGGACCTTCTTTACCGACCCATAAACCTGCTCCAACTACTAGACAAATACCAATAGTTTTGATCGCCAGAGTTTTGAACCCAAAATAGCCTTTAATAACAAACCCACCAACAATTGTTTTAATTTCTGGCATACCGCTCATTCTTGCATAAGGGGCATATTCATAAGTCAAATATCCTGCCAGACTGGCAAACCCTGTTGATAAAACAATATATATAAGCCAACTGACTGTATATTCAAAAAATGCCATCTCGATTCCCATTGATTCTGTCCACGGTATCCATTTTTCACATTTCCCACCATCTGGTACATTAATACAGCAAAATTCGCGGCTTAAATACAAAGCATTCTTACAGTGTCCAAACTTCAATCCTGATAGCCATTGTGATACTACATCTATAATAGCTGCTAATAACCCTATTAATGTGCCTGTAACCAATAATACAACCCACACATGAGAACTTCCCAATATCCATCTAAAAAGTCCTTGGCTTTTTAAATGCTCTTTATATTCTAATTGTTTGTTGAACTCATTATTCCAATCTATCGCAGTCATATCTTCATAAGGTTCGCGTCGTTTGTATAGCCCTCGTCGCTCGCTGTTTAAATTTTGTACACTCGTGTTGTTACTTCCCATTAGCGGAGCATTCTGTCCATTGCGCAGAAAGCTTTCCTCACTGTCAGAACTATGTATACTAAGCCCATCATCATTAACATCACTTGATTGCCATACCTCAGACATGCTATTTCGAGGTTAAAAAAAAAAAAAAAAATAAATAAATAAAATTAAGAGGTTTTGAAATATAATATGAAATGAGTGCTGAAAAAACCCAAAAAAAAAAAGAAGGAGTGTTGTCCCTTTTTTTTTTTTTTTTGGTGTCCGATCTCCGGTCAGCGCGTTGTGTGGTTGTAGACCGTTATCAAGATCTTCTTAAGCGTATGTGCGGCTGATAGCGCTATTTCTAAAATCTGCAAGTTTCAATAATAATATAACAAACTAGTCTGATGAAAACATTATCAAGGCTCATTTTGGTTTCATGATTTTAGGGGTTTCACCTGAAATTAGAACGTATACAAAACTGTACTTTAATTATCAACCTCATATATGCTATTGTAACATGTGTACATGCATGTATACCTATATTCTGCAGTCGAGTTATGTTAACTATAGTGATAGCATTTAATTATACACACGCTATAGCTATTATTCTACTTAATAGGTTTTTGTTACAAGCGTTCTAATTGTAATCAATCCATCATAACTTGCCTATGGTCAACCAAAGTGACAATTTGTTGATCCTGCTTGTATCAAAAATGTATTACCGTTTTGTAGCGCCTGACAGCTGCCTCCTTCTCCAGTTGCAAACTGACAATTCGTCTTGCAGCGGCCCATATTTATATTTGAGTCAAGAATTGAATGATAAAATTGGGATGGGTGAAATTTTGATTGGAGTACTCATGATTGCAATTGATTAAGAGCTGATAACCACATTTAGATTTAGATCAAGATCCCTGAGATATTATCAATGGCCTTAATTAATTAACGTTTACTAAATCATAAAGTTCTTAAATTTTTACTAAATCCTGTAGCATTTTTTTGAACAGCTCTTACATATGTAGCTTTTTTAATAACACGCACTGTACCTTGAGCTAGTTTTTTTTATTTTTTTTTTTTATGAAATTCTAAGTTCGAACATCGGTGACAAAAAAAAAAAAAAAATAAAATAAAAGTCATATAAGACTGTACTTATAAATAGATAAATCTTAGAAAATATCTGCTCTAAAAATGATCCGGTTTTGCAGTTGCAGTCCATGGAAAAATTGGAGTAGTTTTTGCGGCTGTCTTAGAAATTGCAGAAAGGGGAGTTAAGCGTATACTTGGACAAACGCCTTTTTAGGAGCCGCACACTTATATTTCTGGGGGCGGGAAATATTTATGCTTAATAAATCACAACAATGGATTAACTTTGAATATATTATATAAATACCTGCACTGCTTTAGTATAACGGAAAACTAAATTAATTTTATTATTCATTGGACGAACAATCCAAAATAAATTACATAATAAAATCCAATTATCGAGATTCGAACATAAGTTCGACTTAAACTGGGTGCTTACCGCGAATAAGTAACATGTAGTTGAGAACAGAGTACTAGATGGCACCGAGCGATAGCCATTAAACATTTGGACTATAGTTATACCTTTAGTAGAGGAGGAGTCTTGTTATTAAAGATAAGACGTTGTTTGGGATACTTGAAAAAGTGGAAAAGTTTTAGATATTCGAAAAGATTATTTAAATGTGACAGGTACTTATAGGCCAACATTTTCTTTGCTGTCAAGAAGGTGGTGAATAACCAGCCAAAGATATCCTAAAAGTGCTGACACCTTCGCTAACTACCAAAGTGAATCGGCAACAGGTAGTACATATCGGAATAATATACCTTAAGGTTATAAAAGAATGAGCAGGCTATTGTTAGGGCTACTATTTGTATGTTGCTAATATTAAAACAGCTTTAAAAAACTTTTAAATATCAGATAATATGAACATTGTACTATCTATGTAGTACTTTCACAATAGCACACTTTGTTTCATTAGTTGATTCAAAAAATACATTGATTATTATATAATCTGGTTCTATTAATCCAACAGGAATAATATAGAAAAGGACAAGTTAATTATTGGCGAATCAGATATTGTGCTAGCAGCAACCCAAAATGAAGATAAAGCGCTAACATCAGACCAACAAAAACAATGTCAGTGTTTAGATGCCTCCGATCCTCCACGCCCCGTTACACAAAAAAAAAAAAACACACAGAAAATTTTTTTTTTTTAATTTTTATTTTTCACAAATGGGACTTTTTTTAAATTTTTATTTTTTTGTACAAGCCGAATGAGACGAACTGGCGGGTTTCGTTCTTATCCCTTAAAATTAACTGAACCACCCAAGGAAGTTGTACAGAAAAGATTGATTGAACCATGCTTCCATGATTTTTGGAAGTTGACCATGAGAAAATACTGAAATATTTTAATAGAATATATAATAAGATTAATTTTAATGATATTTAAAAAGCACGACACCTTGAGGTATCTGAAATTTTGCTACTAGACATTTTTTTAAGCTGTATTAACACACACTAGATATTGTTAAGCGCTGTACCAGGCCACAACAATTTTTCTTTTTTAATTTTTTTTTTGTTTTGCGATCCACTAAACTTTTAATAACTTGAGAAAAATTTCCCATTCTCAATTAATCAACGGCAACAAACCAACTTTTGTTAGAACTTACAACGCATAATTCAACTAACTCAATATTTCCCATCCACCACCACTTTTTCATTCTTTTCCATTCGACAGTCACTTGATTTTTTTTAAATTTTTTTTTTTGACTTCTATAACAACCCACCCGTTAATAAGCCAAAGACAAAATCATCACACATATATATATAACGATTTTTAATTATATTGACATTTTTGGTTTATAAACTTCTGGGAAAATATAAATCTCTCGATTAATTAACGCGAAGGAAAAAAAAAAAAAAAAAAAAGAAGAAGAGTTTATATAACATTATATTTTTAGCCATCTTTTCATTAACAGGATGGCGTCAGTAGATCATTATGAGCATGAGCCTGAGGTATGTTTAATTTAATGATATTCAAGAAATTTACTAACATCAAACAGCGCCGTCAGGGAGCCATGGCAATTAGCTCGTTGTTATCATCGGAAGCAAATCATGATGATAATGATCATGATGAATCAATGAACGGGACAGCTTCTTATGATGGTCTATCGAATGACCATTTCAATATCAATGATGACGCCCAGTTGAATGAAACGCGTGAGTGGGCTAACTCGTCACAATTTGAAATTGAAAAGAAGGAATATTTATCAAATTTGCAAGGCCGTATCAACAAAATTGTGGAAAATGAACATGATTATTATGAAAATCAATACGAACAACAATTTGAACATGCATTACAAAAATATGAAACTAGATCAGAGATGATGAGAAGAAAGGCACATAGCGAACTACAGGATGTGGCGATGTCACGAGTTCAAAGACAAGAGGAAGCTGATTTGAAAGAAAAGAGAAGAATACTAAAACGACTAGAACGACAGCGTAAAAAGCAGGATGCCCAAGCTGCTGCTGAAGCTGCTAGAAAACTTAATCCACCACCACCAACTCCGCCACCACAGCCAGTCAAATTAAAGCCTGCACCATCAACCGATCCAAAACCTTCTAGACGGAGAAGATCCAGAAAAAGTGCTGCTACTACTGCTGCTGCTGCTACGACTACTACGGATAGCGCAAAAAGCACTCCTGCTAAGGGTTCATCTAGAGGCAAAGGCACGGCATCTAATAAGAATACTCCAGCTAAGGGCACGCCAGCTAAACGTGATGGTAGGAAACGAAAACTGGAAAAAGATGAGAGCACACCCAAATCACAACCTGCTCGTACAAGAATCAAACTTAACAATGGTAGCCCAGCTCCCAAGAAAACCGAAACACCAAAGAAAGAAAAGGGACCTAAGCCACCATCTAATAAAGAAATCCGAGCTATTGCAAGACAATATAACAATACATATGAAGCTATTTGGAAAGATTTGGCACGTAAGGATGCTCCAAAGTCTGTGAAGTTGATGCAAAATACATTAAATATCCGACAATCCAATTTAAGAAAGACTGCAGTTTTGGCATCTAAAGAAGCTCGACGATGGCAATTTAGAACCAATAAAAATTATAAAGATTTGCAGGCTAAAGCAAGACGTGGTATGCGAGAAATGCTGGCATTTTGGAGACGTAATGAACGAGAAGAACGTGAGTTGCGTAAGAGGGCAGAAAAAGAAGCATTGGACCAAGCCAAACGAGAAGAAGAAGAACGAGAAGCCCGAAGACAAGCCAGAAAGCTCAATTTTCTCATCACCCAAACTGAATTGTATTCACATTTCATTGGTAAAAAAATCAAAACCAATGAGGCCGCTGGCGAAGAAGGTTTACACGCCGACCCAGAACATGGTCCCGTTGATACTTCTGCAGCTGCTAACGCTGAGGAGTTGGATTTTGAAAATGCAGATGATGTTGATTTACAAAAAGCAGCGATGGCTAATGCACATAACATTATGCTTGATAACCATAATCGTGCCAAAGAGTTTAATACTAGTGGCAATAATGGCGAGTTGACGGATATCAACATTGATAGTGATGAGATGAATTTTCAAAATCCAACTTCGTTGGGTCAAATGAATATTCCACAGCCAAAATTATTAACATGTCAGTTGAAAGATTATCAATTAAAAGGTTTGAATTGGTTGGCCAATTTGTATGAACAAGGTATTAATGGGATTTTGGCTGATGAAATGGGTTTGGGTAAGACTGTTCAAAGTATTAGTGTCATGGCTTATTTGGCAGAAACATATGACATTTGGGGTCCATATTTAGTCATTGCACCAGCTTCTACTCTGCATAATTGGCAGCAAGAAATTACCAGATTCATTCCAGATTTTAAAGTTTTGCCATATTGGGGTAATGCTAAGGAGCGGAAAATCTTGAGAAAGTTTTTGGATAAAAAACAGTTGACTTATACAAGAGACTCACAATTTCATGTGTTGGTTACTTCTTATCAATTAGTAGTACAAGATGCACAATATTTGCAACGAATGAAATGGCAATATATGGTTTTGGACGAAGCACAGGCTATCAAGAGTTCTAGTAGTACACGGTGGAAGAATTTGTTATCATTTCATTGTCGAAATCGATTACTATTAACTGGTACTCCAATTCAAAACTCAATGCAAGAATTGTGGGCTTTATTACATTTTATCATGCCATCAATTTTTGATTCCCATGAAGAATTTAGTGAATGGTTTAGTAAAGACATTGAAAATCATGCTACTAACAATGGAAGTTTGAATGAAGAACAGTTGAAGCGATTGCATATGATTTTAAAACCATTCATGTTGCGACGAGTTAAAAAGAATGTACAATCGGAACTGGGTGATAAGATTGAAATTGATGTCTATTGTGATTTGACCAATCGTCAGCGAACTTATTATAGAATGTTGCGGTCACAAATTAATATTCAAGATTTGATTGATAGAGCTTCTGCCGATGATTCTAATCAAAGTTTGATGAATTTGGTGATGCAATTTCGAAAAGTTTGTAACCATCCTGATTTGTTTGAACGAGCCGATGTTAAAAGTGCATTTAACTTTGCCACTTTTGCTCAAACTGCCTTATTAAGTCGAGATGGTCCTGTTTTGGAATTAGATTTTAGCGCAAGAAACTGTATTGAGTATCAAGTACCTGCGTTAATTTATAAAGATGGAGGGTTTTTAGATATTCCCTGTGAAGGAAATTCCGAAGGATTTAAACATAATATTTTGGAAAACATGTTGAATATTTGGAAACCAGAAAATGTTTGTAAAAGTAATGGCGGGTTTAGCTGGAGTGACTTTATTGGAGAATCTAAGGGGAAATTGTCAAAATTAGGTCGTCAAGGGATTTATGAACGAGCTATTGATAACTATCGTATCAACGGTGCCGATTTTGAGGTAGATTATAATGATGGATGGGCCAAAGACTCTGAATTTTTATTAATCACCAAAAAGAATGTATTGAGTAATAAAGTTGAAAAAGGATCAGTCTGGTATGATTTGTGCAATGTTGCGTATCGGGTGGCCAATGATGATTATTATAACGTTTATGAAAAGGCATTTGATGATCCAGTATTGTGTCCACCAATTACTATTTATGCATCTAATCGGGAAATAGTTGTCAAACAAGAACGGTTCTTATTTAATAGTGAAGTGAAACGACATTTGCACCCAATGACGTTAAATCAAGAATGGAGTTTACTGGAACAAGGTGTTAAACCAAGTGATTTCCCACCATCTAATTTATATCCAAAACCTGACAACCAGAATGCTGGCTATACTACGATCAGAATGCCGTCAATGTCCAAATTTGTTACGGAATCAGGTAAACTGGCCAAATTGGATGCATTGCTGACGGAATTGAAGAAAAATGATCATCGGGTTTTGATTTATTTCCAAATGACCCGAATGATGGATTTGATGGAGGAATATTTAACATTCAGACAGCATAAATATATTCGGTTAGATGGGTCATCCAAGTTATCTGATCGAAGAGATTTGGTGAATGATTGGCAAACACGGCCTGAATTGTTTGTATTCCTGTTATCTACACGAGCCGGTGGGTTGGGTATTAACTTGACAGCGGCAGATACTGTTGTGTTTTATGATTCTGATTGGAATCCAACTATTGATTCACAAGCTATGGATAGAGCTCATCGATTGGGTCAAACTCGCCAAGTTACAGTTTACCGGTTATTGGTCAAGGGTACGATTGAAGAACGAATGCGAGATCGAGCCAAACAAAAGGAACAAGTACAACATGTTGTTATGGAAGGTAATTCTGGTGCTGCAGGAGTTGGCTTTGGTAATAAAGAAAAACCAGGCCGAGAAGTGGTTCATTGGTTATTACAGCAAGACGATGCCGACAAGGTTGATGAAGCATTACGCCAAAGGGAACGGGAAGAACAGGAAGCCAGGGATAACAAGATTAATAAAAAGAATGACAAGAGTACTTCAAAACAGAGAAAGAAGAGCGCTAGTTTGGAAGATATGTACCATGAAGGGGAAGGTAATTTTGAAGAGTCTAATCGACCTAGTGAGTTGGCTACTCCTGCTAGTACCTCGGGTGCTAGCACCCCACGGTATGCCAACAAACAATTAGATTCTGTCAAGGCATTAGATTAATTTATTATTTTTATTAGTATTATTATTATTATTATTATTATTATTATTATTAATTATTATCATTGTTCCATAATATATATGTTTTATTAATTATTATTTATGTTTATTAACATCTCGTTTTAGTAAACTCAACAGTGGTTTGATATTAAACACCAAGCATTCCAAATCCAAAATTTCGGTATCTTTGTCAGTCATTTCCAATAGATCATCCAATTTCAAATCTAGAGTGAAAATAGGATCTCTTCTTCCCTTCATTACTAAAGAAATAACAAACGTGCCGGGGATGGGGCTAGCCATCCATACTACTAGATTATTCAACCTTGATTCTGGAACTCTCCAGTCATTAACAATCCCATCCTTCAATAATTGCGGTAATGTATATTTTTTCAACACAACTTTAAACTTTTTGCCCTTGGATTTGATGATATCTGTATCCAAAGGATTAACCCCGACCGGTCGATCTTTTTTGGACCCAGTGTGCATACGGACATTGGCAAGATACGATCGATATGTATCGATTTGTGATTTCAAATATTCATTATGTTCTCGAATAATCGAAAAAACATCTTCCAATGACATGGCTTCTTTCTCCACTGACTCTTTCAATGAACCCAATTGTTTTAATTCATAATCGACTTCAACTACCAAAACCTCTGCATCATCGCTATCAGCTTGTTCAATTTCACTCAACAAATCCATTGCCTTGATACCTCTTTTCACCAATCCTTGGTCACTACTTTGACCTGCTGCATAGTCGGCGATCCTTCTCAAATCCAACGGTCTTGCTAGAATTGGATGCCCCGTCGGGAATGCCCGAATAATGTTAATCACTAGAGACTTGGCTTCCATAAATATCATATCTGCTTTGAAAATATCTAGTGCTGTATCAACATCGCCGACTGCCGTTTCCCATCGATTGAATAATTGAAGTTCCATAGTACCATTCACTGATCTTGGTACAAGGCCTGGAGATTTACCAATTTCGCTCATTAATTCATACAAATGTGACCCCTCATCTTTGGCATAAACTTGTTCTGAATATTTTTCCAACAAAGAATGCATCCCATAAATTTCATTCAGGGTAATATTTAATGACAAGTCCTTCTTTGATAATGCAACATATTGGTCCATTTCCAACGATTCATGAAAATCTGGGACTTCGCACAAGTTGTTCAAAAATTTGTTAATTCTTGATTTATTTGAATCGACAAACCCACTCAAACTCCCCATATAAGGTTCTTTATTATAAGTAGGTTTGTTGGCCAGATTTTGCAACAATTTTGCAATTAGGGTTAAAGTTCTTCTAGAGTTATCACCGGGTAATTTATCAACCAACATATAGGCCTGTGGCGTGACAATGGCGGGGTTAACAAATCTTAAAAAGAAAAATGCCCCAATTAGTGAGCATACTGCAGTATCAGAGGCGTCTGGATATTTTCTATTAGTTAACTGTCGAATTTGTTTACAAATCCATCGAATACCATAAGGAACTGAATTGAGCGAGTTTAAAATGGCCTCCAAGATTTTGTTAGCCAAGTTGGATATTTTGACATTTCGTGGTCGAAGCAATTCCAAAACTTTTGGATGCTTTGATGCTTCTTCTTGCGTCACCATTGGTCTATTGAATGGATCATCACTTTCTATACTATCTTTAATTTCATCATATACTCTCAAAGGGTTGATTTCCAAATTCAAGTCTCTTTGTTCGATAATTTCATTCAAACATGTTGATAAGCTGCTTCGAAGATATGATTGCCCTGGACCTCTTCTAGTATAAGTGGTCATCATTCTTGACACTGGGGTGTTAGCTCTTAGTAATGAAGAAAATTCGTTTGTTGCATCAAATTGATAGGCCAAAACAGATTGAAACATTGTCAAGAGTAAATGTTCTTCTCGTTGCTCATATTGGTTACCATAAATTGTAAACATGACCGTTTGCAACAAGGAGTCAATCTCGGCCATTGAAACTGATCGACATAATGAAGCGATATGTCTTGGTTCACTTTGTAGTAGAAAAAATAAGTTACCATATAACTCTGTTTTTTTTCGATCTGGATAACTATCATCATCCAAATCTTGAACTTCATCTAATCGTGAGGCGACTTCATTTTGTTCTTCTACTGCCATCTTGTTTTGAATTAACAATGCAATTCTACTGTCTAAATATCGAACATCCTTCTCCAACAAGAAATTTTTCTTTGATTGTTCGCTTATATTGGTCTTTAACTCACGCAAATGTTTTTGTGCCTTGGCCAATTCATCATCAATATCATCATCCTTGTCGACTCCACCCATTGACATGTATAGAGCAGCTACTGAATATCTTTTCGACTGACGATTTGAATTGCTAGCACCGTTAAGGTTAGCATTTGACCGTCGTGTTGTCATTGTATTGGATACTGAATTTTCGGTCATTGTGTGTTTTGTTTTGTATGGTTAGTGGTTAGTATGGTATTAGCTTATTATAATGATAAAACGCGGTTAGGCTTAAATTGAAGATTGAATAAATAATAATAAATAAAATGAGGCCAAATGTTGTTCTTTGGTTCGAGTTTTCGACAATTCTGAGAATGGCTTCTTTTTTTTTTTTGTCAATTAGAATATAGTATGGTATCGAAAGGTTCAAATATTTGTCAAAAAAAGAAGAAATGAACCAAAAAAAAAAAAAATTTAGATGGATATGAGAATATAGAAAATTCATTTATTATTTATATAAAAGGGGTTAACTTAAAAAAAAAAAAAAAGAACCCGAGAAAAGTAAAAAAAAATCGTGCTTACTTTTTTAAGCATACACCAAAAAAATAAAATAAAAACGACCGGGGACAGCAGCGGCGCGTGGCTTTTTTTTCTTTCTTTAGTAGTCAAAAAGAAATAATAATTTTTTTTTTTCATGAGGAGTTGAGAAAAAATAAAAATGATTTTTTTATTTTTTTCTTACTAGAAAACAAACTTACCGAACTGGTAAAATATGAATCCCTGAATTTTGTTGGATTCTTGATAAAATAATATTCTGAGCCGTTTAATAACTACCAGTTTCACCGTTTTAGTACATCCAAGATCGTAAAATAATATGTTAGCTTACGGTTTTTGTCGAATAATATAATACATCACCTAATAAACCCCATCAGCTTATGGGGGAGGTTGACAAAAAAAAAAGGTTTAATTTATTCAGATATTTATAGACAAAATCGGCATGGAAACATTCCTTAAGGGCTGATAAATATGAAATGTGTTAATAGTTTAATTTAGGCATTCCCGTTGTTTCAATGGCAGTTAGACTGCGTTATAGTCAACTGGTCAACAAGATCAATTCAACGCCCACTATCTAGTTGTAGGTTTTGTTCTTGAATTATATATATCTAAAAGCATGTCGAGACTAATAGTGTAACCCGCAGGTATGTTTTTTTCCCAGGTTTTAGCTTGAAAGAATAAGAAGATTACGCTTATTTACTGATTTCCCCGGTGGACCAAAACGTTATTAACATTATTTTGGGATCGTCAATAACAACGCGTTCACTCGATATATATATATTTCTGATATCAGATCAGATATATGTGGCCAGGTGTCTTTTTTTTTTTTTTTTCCGCGGTGGGTTTCAGACCTTAGTATAGAGTTACGCTTTCTGCACCAAGCTTAGCTTTTAATATGCATGGGGTCAGAAAAAACCCAAAAAGAAAGTGTTAGTTTATTTTGAAGAATTTAGGTCCAGTTATGTATGACGTCTCAGTAAAATTGCTTTAAAATTAATTAACAGCTTAGTGCTTTCTGACATCTGCAGCCACGATCGATACAAGAGTTCTCATGGGATTTTAAGGAGTTTGGTGATGTTTCAGATTTTTTTCCTAGTCGTGTGACAAAATTTGAACTCATTCGATATCTCAACGGCTTTAGTTTGAATTCCCAATAAAAAAATTAAAGTTTTGACTTGAAATTAAGTTTTCCCTCTTTACGGCATTGAGATGCCAAATAAGGGAAAAGAGTGGATAAGGTTTCTAGCCTAATTAGGAATACGCCCGATTTCTAAATTGTTCAATTCAGTGCCAAATACTAATCGAGTATGAGACTATAATAGATTATAGTCATTATTCTAAATCGGCCAGATAATAATAGTCTATAAATTCTATCTGCGTGCTTGTTTATCCTTGCCCATTATTAGTGCTGCGAACGCTTACAAACCCGGTTGGGGAATGTGCTGACAAAAACTTTTGGAAAAAAAACAAAAAAAAAAGGGGTAGAATTCTTGAAAAACTTTTCTGTGTTAGTAATGCAGCATCAAAAGCAGTAGCATGCATTAATTACCGGCAGCTCAGTTTTAACTGATCTAGACTACATCATGATGTGCACTTATTTAATAACCAAATTACAAAAGCTCGTTAACAATATTGTACGAGTTTATAACACATCACGTATTAATTCTAAGTCCAATATTCCATGTGCTAAAATATAGGTTAATTTTTTTTTTTTTACCGAGAAAATATCGTCGGACAACTGAAGCATAAATATTGTAGAGTAATTGAATATTTGAAAGCTGCTACACATACCACGTAAATTTTGTTTTTTCTATTAAAGTACATCCACCCTGATTATAGCCGTAGCTCTGTGATACGTGCTTACATTTCGCGATGTAGTCACGCTTTATTATCGATAAGAAGTTCGTTTTTTTTTTTAATAGTGATCGATCTGATATCTCAGGTCCCTAAATTGTTTATCTAAGATCTTATAAGATTCTGCTTAAAATTAATTGCCTATACCACAATTTTTATGAAAATTAAATATCAAAATTGGTTTAAATTGGCAGCATTTTTTTCTTCTTTTCTATATGGTGGGTTTTAGAGCTATAAATTAAAAAAATGCCTGTATTAACTGTCTCGTACTTGCGTGGAAAACTGTTATAATTAAACTAAGATTCAAATGCAGCTCGATCGATCCGTCATCCTTGTTGTAAGGAGAACTTTGCAGCCCAGCACAAACCCCTCTAAAGCGTATACAAGGACAGGTCTTATATATTATATATATATGTAAGTGCGCGTGCTGTGCATAGCTTATAATTGCGTCTTTAGCTCTAAAATGAACAGGGATTATTTTTATGAATTTTTTATACTCCACCAAGCCGTGAATATTGTTTATGTAGGGCCCCAACGTGTGAAGAAATATCATCATATTGATAGAGCAAGTTATAAAACGACTGGAAGGTGCATGTTTTATCGTATCGTAATGCTGACATCGTTAACAGATGTTCCTTAATTATAGGACTAATATAAACTGCAAATTCCTTGATTTTTTTTTTTATTTGATTAAAAATTTCTTATAAAGAATTCAAAAAAATAAAGTTTATACAAGCCCACGAATTCGAAAGGGGATAATTAGATGTCTCAGAGCCTTTTTTGGAATTGCGTTTCTAATTTGGTTTTGTTTATTTTTTTAATCGACCGTTTTTGTTCAGATATGCATTAAACATTGATTATCATTCATGGATCTTATTGTCTGTAAAGATGTAAGTTCCTAAATATGTGCCCTACATCTGGTGCATGCAAAGTATACAATGTTATTCTCCCTTTCTAACATTGTATAAGGTTATTTTCAATTGCATTGTTCCGATATATTTTTTGAATGTTTTGCAAGGATCTTTAAAAATGCCTATAGATAGGCTATACACCATGTGTTTGTACAGGTTCAAATTGGGAACCATTCTTATTGTCATGGCTCGATCATGATTTTAATCTTGTCACTGTACAGCTTAGAAGCGTATTTAACGTATTTAATCCAAATAATGAAGGGGGGCTTAATGCTTCCTATTAATAAACTTAACGTTTAATTATAAATTATTATCCCTGAATCGACCGGGGATAGGATTTGATTCAGATCCCAATTATAACCAGGCGCCATATGTACCCATTCCGTGGATCATTAAAAAAAAAAAAAAAAAACCGCTGCAGCTATTAAAACGGTGCACTAGCCACAGTCCAGTTAACAATTATAATTATAGTGATAGGTGTACAGCTTTAAGCTTGTATATGCGGCACTGTCTCGATCAAAAAAAAAAACAGAAATCGATTGTGGGACGCACGCGTCGAAATCGCGACTGGTCTTATTTACCTATAATTGTAAAAAGTTCACAAAGGTCTAAACCTGATATTTGTACTAAAAATTTTAGAATCCATGATTTGAATTTAGTTCATAAGATTTTTTTATTGTATCTCGTAAAGTAGCTGTCTATAGTTCCATATATTCCACGGAGACGAATATATACCATCATGCTAGATGCACTTACGTGATTCGGCAAACTTCCAAATGTATATAATAATATAAATAAACCTATATATGATAATAGGTTTCGAGAGAGAAAAGAGGGGGAAGAGAACTAAAGCAAATAACAAAACCGGAAACGTGATTGTATTGACTATTTTAGTAGCAAATTATAATAAATTAAACGTTATGTATGTATATGCGAAGGCTACAAGTAAACCTAATAATACATTCTTTTCACAGTATTCCAAAGCACCCAAACTAAAACATGTTGGGTATACGTTTATAATCAAATTGGATTTTAAGAGTTTTCAAAAGCTGGCTGTGTAAAAACGAGTGTTCATACACTTTTATGTGCTGATTACAAGGTTTAAGGAGTTGCATCTTTTATTGATGCATAAACAAAACTATGGAGAGCATAAGATGCATTTATAAATGTGGTAATTTTACCAGTTGAACGTTTAACGGATGTTACGTGCATTAATTACTTTCGGTATCTTAAAACCGTTGAACTATTCCTGCAATAACATTCATACAAATAGACGTAAATTTTTTTTTCCAAGGTCCTCGGCTATCAGATTAAAATATAACTTAATTTTTCTTTGTTGTTGTCACGCTACAATTTTTCTAAAAACTATCCTACTAAGCCAGGATCATTTAAAAATTACCGGCGCTACTGGTCAATTGTCAGTAGCAAAAATTTTACAATTAATTATACTAGTCAAACTTTGATCAAATGCACAGAATGGAAGCCCAATAAAAACCGTTGAGATATTTTCAATTACTATCTAGTTTTTACCGTTTTCCATCCTGCAAGTATGTGCTGATATTTTTTGTAGGGCAGTTTAAGACAAAACATTGTTTCTCGAGCGCTCATAACTTAGTCTCAGCTGGCACTTGCAATTCGACGCATGCCAATTTGAGGGTTAAACTTAAACTTACTGAAACCCGTATAGCTACAACTAAGCTCTTAATTAAGAACATGCAAGTCTTGAAAATGTTCAGACCCGCAAATTTTGGTCAGTCGAGGAGGCTTAGAAAAAAAAAACAAAAAAAAAAAAAAAACCACGCTTTTTTGTCGTTGTGTGTCCGGCTGTTAACACTCGAGAAAATGCCACTGAATATATCATCGTTTACCAACTATTTCATGATTGGCTCCGGTCGCGTTGAAAAAACCAACTTATGTGTAATAACTTCCAAAATGCCAACCTCCTGTTCCTCTACCTTGTCATCATTCTTTACGCGTTCATTTGGCTTGTCCATCTCCAAAACTGCCAATGGGGTGCTTAGTTTCTGTAATTTTCCTCTTAATCGTTGATGCTCGTCAATTTCCAACACAACATCCCCATTTTTGTCAAAGTTACTAAAATCAAACTGGCCTAATGTTCTTTTACTATATGGGTCAAAAGATTCATCCTCTCCATTGCTTAGGTCGCTAACCGAGTCGCTAGTTAATATCTTTTCTCCAACATTGATTGTACCTTGAATTTCCACTAAAGCGATACCTGATGGGGTGCGGATTATATTTGGTAACGGGTTGTCGCCAATGAATGTATTACCCACCTTTTTTTCCAAAATTGCAGTCGGCATTTTAGGTTGTACACGTAATTGGTAAAAATTCTTGAAAAAAAAAATATATAATCTTTGAAATGGGAATTTTTCGCGATTTCATTTTTCAATTAATTATAATATTTATCGGCGCGCCGGGATGAAAGGGGGGAGCTTTTTTCTCACTCCACAATAAAACCCGTATAAAGTTACTGGGGCTTCAAAACCTTAAGGTGCATTTAACTGATGCTTCTTTTAATCCCAATCGCCAATCGCCAAAAAATATTTGGCACTTTTTTTTTTTTTTTTCACCACTCCGAACATTTTCTCCAATTCAAGCACTGTATGATAGAATAGAATAGAGAGACAGTTCCACTCTCTATTTTACCAGCATCATTATTATGTCTTCAGCACTTTTAAATTTATTATTTGCGCAGACCATATACAAACAGGCTTGTGAAAATGATGCAGAGGATACAAAAACAGGTGTATCACCTACAACTACTCTGAAAACTTCAACATCAAAACAACCACCAACTAAAGAATTGTTTATAAAACTGGCGAATGATTTCAAATCACATCCTTTAAATACTAATTTCAATCTGGGGCCGGAGGCATGCCAATCTTTATATTCAGCATTATTGCCGTCAAACCCCAGTCGACCTACTGAAAGTATGCTGAAACCCTTAATGGCAAAGTTATACGAAAGCTATAAAAAGGATTTACTGTCGCAAATTAAAAATGACGAATTGGAATACCAAAACAAATTGAAGGAAATTGGGCAAATTGAAAATGGTAAATGGGATGATGAATTGATGAAGGAATTGAAAGATCAGGATGATGATAAAAGTCAAGTATATCAGCAACAGCAATTACAATTACAGAAACAATTGGAACTGCAGCAGAGACAAGAGCAAGAGAAGAAAAGGCAAACGCAATTAAAGCAGAAGCAAGAGCAAGAAAAGGTCGAGAAGGAAAAGCAAGAAAAAATCCAAGCTGAGAAGGAGAAATTGGAAAAAGAAAAAGCTGAGCAGGAAAAATTAGAGAAGGAAAAGGCAGAGAAAGAAAAAGCAGAGAAGGAAAAGTTGGAAAAAGAGCGACTAGAGAAAAAGCGGTTAGAGACCGAGCGGCTAGAAAAAGAACGTCTAGAAAATGAACGACTAGAAGAAGAACGACTAGAAAAGGAGCGATTGGAAAAAGAAAAGTTGGAGAAAGAAAGGCTGGTAAAAGAAGAGCAGGAGAGATTAGAAAAAGAAAAGGAAGAGAAAGAGAAAGATCGAATGGAAAAGGAAAGTAAAGAAAAGGAAGAAGAAAAGCAGAAAAGCGAGGATACCGCTACTAAAGGTCAATCTATTGAGAATGTTCAACCTGTTGAGGTTTCTAATAACGATCTAGCTGCGGAACGTTTATCTGATAAAGAAACCAAGGAAGGGATCACCGAAATTGATGCTGTCAACGAGGAAAAATCTGTCACTAAAAACGGGCCAGCAGAGGGAAAGGAGCCTAGAAGTTTATCTAAGGATGAAAATAGTGACATTGAAGAACCAGCGGGAGAGGCAAATAACGGCACGGTTATTAAAGAAGACTCTGTCGATAATGAACCAGTTTTAGAGAAGAAAGATGATGGCGAAAAATCTCAGCAAAAGGATGAAAAAGACAAATCATCTAATGGAGATAGTACAAATGGAGTTAAAAATACTGGCAAAGACTTCAAAGAGGTAGAGGAAGCCGAAGAAGAAAGAGAAGGAGAAGGAGAAGGAGAGGGAGAAAACGAGGACGAGGACGAGGACCAACCAGAATTAAAAGTTGAAAAGATGAAAACCCGGGGTGATGAACGTCGCGAGGCAGAAGAAGCAAAGAAACGTGCCAAAGCAGAAGAGGAAGACGAAGAAGACGAAGAAGACGAAGAAGAAGAAGAAGAAGAGGAAGAAGGTGATAAAAGTAACAAATATAACGATAATGAGATGGATATCGATAAAGATGATGATAAAGATACTAACGATACTAACGAAACTACAAAGAAGATTGAAGAATCACTCGCTAAAAGGACACGAAATAGTAGGAAACGCAAAGGCGATCATTTGGAAGAAGTTGAAGATTCAGAAGAATCTAAACTGGAAAGACAAGATATTAATAATGAAACTGAAGCAGACAATGATGAAAATCAAATAAAAGAAGAAGATAAAGAGGAAGAGGAAGAAGAAGAAGAAGAAGACAATGAACGTACCTCCAAAGAGACCACTCAGGAAAAAAGTGAAGAGCCCGAATCCAAGAAGGAAGAGCGTGGTCAAAAACGGAAACGTGATCGGTCACCAACGCCTGCATCAATCAAACGATTCCAGACAGTGGTTGGACCGTTATTGTCCAACATTAGCTCCAACAAGAGTGCCTCATTTTTCAAATCACCAGTCAATGCACCAGCGTACCATGAGGTTATTTACGAACCTACTGATTTACGAACTATAAAGTCCTCAATCAAAGATGGCAGTATTTCTAGCACAACTGAGCTGGAAAAAGAACTAGAGAAGATGTTTGCAAATGCAATCATGTACAATCCGTGGTATAGCAATATGTCAAAATGGGCAAGAGAAATGCAACTGGAAACTGAAAGTTATATTGCAATGTTTCGATCTGTAGAACGAACTGGTCGAAGCGCGAGCGGGACGCCACAAGCTAAAGATGAAGATAGTAATGACATAAAACGTCGCAAGAAGTAAATGCTGAGGTATTACTATTTTGATTTTTTTTCTGTTTATAATGTTTAATAATAATATAATAATATAATGAATTAATGATGTCTATTTACAAAAAATAATACCTTTTTCCCATTTTGAGGTTAAGGATCATTACATTTTACCTTGTTGCTTCATCAAAGCAGCACTATTAATTGTTAGTAAAAAAATTACCCATACAAAAGGGGGGTTCACATACTTTTGCTCTTGGAATCGTTGACCAACACGTTCACTGTGTTTCAAGAACTTTTCAGCACATTTCATAATACAAGATTCTTCTTTAGAACTGACAGCAGAAGAAGTGAAATCATTGACACAATCACTAAAACATCGTTGAACAAGTGAAGAGTATAATCTCATGAAATCTTGCATTTGCTTTCGTTCCACAAGTTGTTGGAATTCTTGTTGTTCTCTTGGGTTTAACTGATCCATTTTTGTTGTATCTGTATTGTTCAATGTTATGTGTTTGACGTTGGTGAACTATCAAAAAGCAGCGGCTCAAAAATTTTCTTCCTTCTCGCTTAATCTGTGAGGATGGTTTTCTGAAATGTTGGGAGGATAAGGTTACCAGGTACCGAGACCAGGCTCTGGAAGATGCGGCTCAAAAATGTGACGTGTATGAAAATTTTTTTTTGTCACCATTTCTATCCCATATTTTATAGTGCGAAAAGGTGGCGGAATGAGCAAATTGTAGAATAATACAGGTGTTGAAGAAAAAATATATATACAGTATTACTTTGTATAGTTTTGACTAGAATAAAGATTATTATTAATATATACCTATTGCAATTATTGGTTTTTACCAAATACAATTAAAATGTCAACCGCTTATGAAGCCAAGACTAGCTGTGGATTTTTCAGCAACTTGGTGATTAATACGGAACTATTCACTCTTACTGACGCCAGTTTCTCTGAAAGTTCTTGGCATTCTATTATTCATAGAATAGAACAATCAACGCCCGAGCTAATAGCGGCGCATAAACAAGAATCATTGCAGAACGCAACCACTCAAGCTACACAAAGGTGCTATCAACTCGAGGCCTTTAAAAAACGCCAGGTCGTTGAAGTGAAAAGGAAAAGAGATCAAAAATTGATATCCAAGCGGATTATTTATACTCCCCCCGATAATCCAGCACCCAGCCAGCCCCCTCCCCCGATCAATTGGTGCGGTATAAGCTTATAACATAAAAATCACGTAGCGCCGCGAAAACTCTAGTTAAGTTTTAAAGCCTAAGTTATTTGAGAAATAGAAGCGCTTACGCAGCAAATAATTAGGCCCGACTCTGCCGTCACGGCCGAAACACCAGAAGTAAACCGGACCAATCACCGGCCATCTAATTTCATTCGCATAAACCTTTTTTTTTTGTTATATTTTTCCCAATAGTTTTTCCTTAATTTTTTTTAAAGCTTAGTTAATTCCCTTTTTTTTTTTTTTTTTTTTTTTTCCCTCCACATTATTTTTTTTTTTTTCGATATACTAACCAAATACACAAAATGATGTCAATTCGACCTTTGGCTAGATCATCATTAAAAACATGTAGTCGACCAGTTGTTGGCTTGGTTGCTTCAAGAACTTTGCCGAGCTCATACAGGTATGTTATCGAGTAACCTGATCTCCACAGTGTTGTTCAATTCTCCGTGAAAAGCTAATATTTAATAGAATGGTCGCTACTCAAGCTACTACTCCAGATGAAAGTCTGGAAATTTTGAAACGACAACGAGCAAACCGACCAGTTTCTCCGCATTTACAAATCTATAGACCTCCATTGCCATTTTACATGTCTGGTTTTAATCGAATTACTGGGGTCGCCTTAGCCGGTGGGTTATATGCATTTTTACTTGGTTATGTTGGTTTACCAATGGTAGGTTACGAAATTACTTCTGATATGGTCATGAATGCTTTTGGTGCGTTGCCATTGGTTGTCAAATTACCATTTAAATTCATTGCATCGTATCCATTCACTTACCATGCTATCAACGGGATTAGACATTTAGTTTGGGATACAGCTAGAGAGTTGACGAACCCAGCTGTTTATAAGACTGGTTACATCGTTCTTGGCCTATCATTGTTGTCTTCTGCTATTTTGACTTTCCTTTAAATTATTCGAATCAAAAAAAAGTACCGGAAAAGAATGTAATAGGGATGAGAGAGAACAGGTGATATATATAAGCTGTGTTTTTGTTTTTATTTTTATTTTTATTTTTTATTCTAACTAATAATACTTTTTTTAAAAAAAAAGATGAAAACTTTACCAATGGCGTAATTAACTATGTGAAGATTGTACACAACTAAAAAAAAAGTAAAAGTATTCGTAACTAGACCTGATTTTAGGGACTGCAAACTCGGATGTTTAGAGTCGCTCTGTTACACCAATCTGGTCACTGCGAATTAGACAAAATAGTAAGTTCCTTGTATTAGAGATTGTCACCAAGTCCCGGTCAGCTCAAGACATTATTAAGATCGCTTGAGCCGAGTAATAACCCAATATTCTACCCATTAATAATGAAATGCTCGAGGCGGGTTACCAGTCGAGTGGCTAATATAAGTCCAGTAATAAACCAGAGTATATTATGTTATATCCTCTATATATACAGGTTATATGAATCGGCCTTTCATTAGCAAGCGTAGGTATTAATTATAATGGATTAGGAAGCTTATGGCTGATTGTGAATCGGATGCCGGAACCAGCCGCTGTGGTACGCGCTTGACCGGAGAAATTCACTTGTGCGATATATTAAGTGTTGGCTTTATGCTTTATGCTTAAATTTCCTAAGACTGCCGGAATTTTGAACACTATAAAATTTTAGAATCTATTTTTAAAACCCGTTCCTCGTTTTTGAGGGCTTGTGTATGCAGTTGTCAGTTATAATGAATCCAAGGCCTAGGTTTACCAATCCAATTACACTTTTAACTTGTTGGAAGCTTCCTGAAGCTCTAATACAAACCCGATCTTTTTTTTTTGTTTTTTTTCTTAGTTTCATAGATTTACGATCAAAACTGCATTTTCAATCGGTTCAGGAATTTAATGGCATCTTATATTTGTTGTGCTTGAAAAATATATTTAGAAAACATCAACAACATTCTTAAAAATAAAAATAAAATATAAAAAATAAAGAAAACACACCTTTTATTTTTATTTTTTTTTATTTTTGAACAGCCACAATCTGCGCTCTCGACAACATCACTTTTTACACCTCACTACCGTTTATTCATCACAGTATCTCCATTACCAACTTACCAATTCATTAATTAACTTAGGGTTAAACCTTAAAGGTAAAAAAATCCCTTTTTCCCATTATCATCAACGCAACGAACCCAAATAACCTTGTGTCAACAGTGTTTGTTAAAACTTAACCCAGCATGCCAGCTGGCAATGGCGACGATAATTCATCGAGTCGTTCTGCCGCCGCCATGGCAAGCGCTGCTGCCAACTTATCTGCGCAAAATTACAACAATCAAAATGGATTGAGTAATAATGATCGTATAACAAACGAGCGCACGAACAGTATGAACGCAAAGGCAAAGGCTAATACGGTTATAACTCCAGCAAACCAATCCTCATCACCTTCACTGCCGAAACAAAATGGACCGAACAAATCAACAGCTAAACGAATGAAAGATTTTAACCAACAAAAGGCTAAAGGAATCCAAGAACATAAACAATTGGACTCATCTACCGATGTTACTACTGCGGCGGCTAGAATCGCTTCGACCAAGAAGAACACCACTCAGCCTCCTCCTCCACAAGATGATAACAAAGATAATAATAATAATAATAGTAAAAAAAATGATTTGAAAGAAGATGAGAATAATAATAGTGCAATATCAACAACTGCTGCTGCTTCGTTGGCATTTAAACGATCAAAAAGTCCACCGCCACCACCTCCATCGTCTTCATCTGCATCAGCTAATTCATCTCATATTGGTACAAAAAAAAATGCATCTACCGATAATCCTAAAGATGAAGTAGTTTCCCAACAAGACATGGACAGAGCCGCAGCTTTAGGCGCTGCAAAGATTAGTAGTGCCAGAATAGGTAGCATCATTGCTCCAACATCTATACGTTCAAACACCCATTCTGGTAATGGGGGTGCCACTACTGTTAACAGCACCGGTAACAACGTTAACAAAAGTCAAGAGAATGAATTTAGTTCACGGGCAGCAAAACTAGTTTCCAAAGCGGTAAATACCAATAACTCTTCTACTACTAATAATAATGATAAAGAAAAAGAAAAAGAAAAAGATAAGGTTAATAGTGCGTTGGCAGCTGCTAAAAAGACACACGGTGCAGCAACATTAGCAGCATCGAGCCCATCGCTCTCTACTGCAGACGCGACGACGGCGGCGGCGGCGTCGGTGGCAGCAACGACGGATACTAACAATACAATTAATAAAACCAATCCATCAGCTGCGCTGGCAGCAGCACTTAAAGCTCGTGCTATTACTGACGGAACAATTGAAAAATTGTCAAATGAATTTCAAGATTTTGATGGCGTACATGGTATTCTGGAAAAAGCTCATTTAGATCGACCAGATAGTCAACCTAATCAGAGCACAAACAAATTAGATGATACCAATTTTGAATATCCGACACCACCAGCACAACTTGAAGTTCACAATAATAATAATACTGTTATTGCAGCACCTGTACCTATTAGACATTCAACTCCATCTTTTGCATTAAATGTATCACCTCCGAAATCTCCCAATTTTGGTACACATTTACAAACGACATATTCGAATAGACGACCAACAAGCTCTCAATCAATGAACACCTTTAATTTTAACGGTCGCAACCTGAGCACGGAATCGTTGTCGCCCAGAAATACTCAATCAAAGTCGCCAATTCCGTCATCCAGAAAATCCACTGATGATACTAATTATAATAGAATGGTACGTCCGGCCATGAAGAACCACCATTCGTGGGATCCAATTACTAATGTGAACAATAAGCCAATAAGGCGGTCAATGGACGACCGACCTGAAAGACGGGCAGCTCTAAAAGCTGGATTAATGCATCAACGTGATCCTAATAGTGCTGCTGGAGGTAATAATAATAGTGGGAATACGCCACCAATTCCAGCATCTCATCGAAGAGGCTTATTCAAACTTTTTCATAAATCATCGTCAAAAGCTGCTGCCGGCGATGCTTCAACATCTAGCAATAACACTAACAACAATACCAGCAGTGGATCGAGCAGTGTTGGTACTAATACACCGGCATTGAAGAAGACCACCATGAGAAAACAACATAAGAAAAGTATATTTAATGAAGATAAGCCGTGGAAACATCATACTCATGCCGCACTTCCTACAGAAGCAGAGAAGAAACGTTATGAAGGTGTCTGGGCTACAAATAAAGGAAGTCACTTGAAATTTTTGTATAAAGGACCTACAACACGAGATGGGAAAGACCATGTTCATGCTATTGTTGTGAGAGATATTTGGAGAAGAAGTAGATTATCTGAATATGCACTTGAACAAATCTGGGATTTGGTAGATAAACGAATGGATAGCACTTTGGACAGGGATGGGTTCTTAGTCGGTATGTGGTTAGTAGACCAGTGCTTATACGGAAGAAAGTTACCAAGTCAAGTTAGCCAAAGCGTTTGGAGCTCAGTAGGGAGATTAAACGTTCAAATCAATTTTGAGAAATATTTCAAAAAGCATAAGAAGCATCATGCTAAAGATACCAAAGATAATTACCACGACGAGTCTAACATCACACAAGGGAGTAACACCACTCCTGATTGATTGATTTTTGGGTTGGTTTTTTGTTTGTTCTTGGAACGACAATAGACATAAATATTAGGTTATTATTATTATTTTCTGAATTGTGATTATAATGTTTCGAAACAGTTTTATTTATTAATTCTCAAAAGAAAAGAAAACAAACCGTTTTTTAACATGTTATCAGGGGGCGAACAGCTGTAACTTATATATGACATATGATATATATTAATTATTTGTTACTTTATTTAAAGTATCCCACAAGTATATTAAATTCTATTTAAACTGTAGTTATTATTGTGTGGTGTTCTTATGCCCTCTCATAGAAAAAAAATAAAAAATGAATTGAACGGCGCACATAATTTATTACTACAGAACTACCCAATGTAAGCTTACCCCCAATTGGAGAGTACTTAAAAACTCTCACGCACATGTAAAATATCAAAAACTCAATTTTTATTTTTTTATTTTTTAATTGATAAGATTATATATATTTTTTGACGTTTCATAAATTTATTTAGTCAATAACCTTTATTGCCGGCAACTCCATCGATCATCATCTTTACATTTAATTATTAATCGTTATCAATCTACCTGGCCAATCAATGATGGACGACAAAACGGCATTAGATTGGGACGCAGAGAAGGTCTCCAAGTGGGTATCAAACTTAGGACTGGGATTATATGCCCATCATTTCATTGAAAATAATATCACCGGAGATGCATTGGTTCATTTAGATCAAACAGATTTAGGAGAAATTGGTGTGCAATCAGTTGGCCATAGATTACGCATTTTGAAAGCAGTTTATCAATTAATTGTTACCCAGGAAGTTCCAATAGACGGGGATTATTATATTCCACCAACCGTATTAGAATCAAATCTTTTACCAGCTGATAACGGTAGTAACAGCGCCAAAAACCATCACTCGCTAACACATTCATTTGAAATCCGTGATGAACGGATCACTCTTGCAGAAAATGAGGTTCAAAGATTATTGGACTACTATTCAAAACTTCGTGAAGATTTGCTGCCAATTTTTAGAATGGCCAAAGAAAGTAAACCATTACCAACACCAGATTTAGTATCGCCATCTTATAATAATCACCCAGCGGTTTTGCAGCCACAAGTCCTATCACCTACGGTACCAACACTAACTACAAGTCCTCCTCCGTTGGCTAATACCCCAAATACTGCAACTGCATCAGGATCAACAAATGGTGTCGCCCCGGGTTCCTCGGCACTACCAGCTATTAACACCGCAAATGCAAACAACTCAAGTTCATTAAATACATTCACTAACTTCAACAACAACAACAACAACAACAATAACAATAATCAACATTCTACTAACAGCAATACTACCACAAACACTTATAATACTTTATTATCCCGAGAACCAACACTACGCAGCGAACCGCCAGCTCCTAACGCACTAAATACTAATATATCCAATTACAATGAACGGCATAATAGCAACACAGTCAAACGAATCATTAGTAAAAGCTCATTATCCAATTTGCCACTAAATTCAAGGAGCCCTACTACTGCTCATGGCGATTGGGTTACTGGATCAGAATATAATAAACATCACGAAAACAATAAAAGTTCCAGTAACAGCCCTAATGAACCATTCAAATCTTTTAGAGTCACGATGGACGATCCTTGTTACAAGGTATTGCCAGCTGCGTTAAGGAAATATAAAATCACGGGAGATTGGAGGGAGTATGCTTTATTAGTATGTTATGGAGATCAAGAACGACTATTAGGTATGAATGAGAAGCCATTGATAATTTTCAAAGAACTCCAAGATGCTGGAAAAAAGCCGGTATTTATGCTGCGGCATATGGATGGATCAAATAAAGCTCAGCAAAAGCCCCAAGGAGTTGTCGTTAGTGGTACTCCAGGAGGTGTGCTATAGAATGTCATCATGCCAAAAATGTTTAAATTGTTTTTTTTTTTTTTTTTTTTTTTTTTTTTTGGTTGTTACTTCTTCTTGATTTGTTTGGCCAGCTCTCTTTCAGCTTGGTCACCATGCTGTTTAGTACTATTCTTTTTCCTTGCATATGTAACGCTGCATTTTTTATTCATGAGAAATTGGCCATTCATTCCACTTATAGCTGTATCAGCGTTATCAAAACTTTCAAAATAAACAAAACCATGACCCTTAGATTTACCCTGCTCATCTCTAACGATTTGAGGCCTTTTAGTCAATCTCCCAAATTTACCAAATGTATCGTTCAATAAATTTTCATCAACTAGTGGATCCAAATTACCAACAAACAAAATTGCACTAAAATCAACAATTTCCCCATTCGTACTTTCCAATTGTGCAGTTGTAACTTTGTTCATCTTTAAATTCTTGCCATAGAGTTTGATATTATTCAAGATCTTACATGTGTAATCAGCATCTCGAACATGCTGATATTCAACAAATGCAAACCCTTGATGATCCTCCGTGATACGATCTTTTGGCATTGTGATCGCAACAACTGGTCCAGTTTGGATCATTAATTGGTACAAAAGAGTTTCATCTGCTTGTGGGTCAACATTCCCTACATACACTGTCGCGTCCTGATTTTGATCAATCTCTCGTGAAGGTCTGCTCATTGTTTAGTTTTCTTATCTAAAGTGGTGAAAATAAATAGAAAAGTCGTTAGGTTCGAGTCTCGACAATCTCATTTTTTTTTCATTCAAAGTTGGGAATATATATCTGATATATATATTTTTTTTTTCCTTTTTCTTTAATACTGTTAAACTGCGATGGCGTTTAAATTTTTCGAGCGGCTTATTAGCGTATCTTACTCGCGCGCATGAAATTTTTTTTTTTTTTTTTTGAAAAATTTTGGCCGCACATTTCACAAAATTTTTTTTTCTTCCATAATTTTCACTAACACTATTCAAAAAATCACAAATGGCGAAACGTCAAAGAGAAGATAAGGACAAAGAAGTGGAGGAACAAGAATTAGAGGATGAAGTTCCTGATATTGTCAATGAAGAAAGCAGTGATGAAGAAGACAGTGAAGCTGAAGATCGGAAATTAGAAGAATTAATGGGTGCTGAAGAAGATGAAGAAAATGATGATAGTGAATTAGAATTCGACGTAAATGACGAAACGGATCCACGATTTTTACTAGATTTGGAAAATATCAAAGTTCGAGATGCATCTGATGAAGATAGTGATACTGATACTGAATGGATCCCAGGTGCCGATGGTAAACCACGACCAATTCGGCCAGAAATTGATCCGGTTTATGATAGTGATGACAGTGACGTAGAAGAATCAAATGCGATTGGTAATATTCCATTATCAGCGTACGAACAAATGCCGCACATCGGGTATGATATTGATGGTAAACGAATCATGAGACCAGCTACTGGTAGTGCATTAGATAATTTATTAGAATCGATTGATTTACCTGAAGGTTGGACTGGTTTATTAGACAAAAAGAGTGGCAAAGGATTGAATTTGACGAACGAAGAATTAGATCTGATCAAAAAGATTCAAAAAGGTGAAAATCCTGATGACACTATCAACCCATATGAACCAACGGTCGAATGGTTCTCAAGTCAAACTGAAGTGATGCCGCTAAGTGCTGCACCAGAACCAAAACGACGGTTTGTTCCATCTAAACATGAAGCCGCTAGAGTTATGAAAATTGTTAGAGCTATTAGAGAAGGTCGAATTGTTCCAAATAAACCAAAGGGACCTGATGTGGTTCACTATGATGTTTGGGGCGATAATGCTGAACAACAGCCAGATCATATTATGACTCTAAGAGCTCCGAAATTACCTCCTCCAACTAATGAAGAAAGTTATAACCCACCTGAAGAATACTTGATGAATGAAGAAGAAAAAACAGCGTGGGAAAAGACGGATCCAAGTGATCGTGAACGAAATTTCATCCCACAAAAATATGGGGCGCTACGAAGGGTTCCAGGCTATAACAATTCAGTTCGAGAACGGTTTGAACGATCATTGGACTTGTATTTGGCTCCTCGTGTTAGACATAAGAAATTGAATATTGATCCAGATTCTTTGATTCCAGAGTTACCTTCACCACAAGATCTACGACCATTCCCAATCAAATGTTCCACTATTTATAAAGGTCATCAAGGTAAGGTTCGAAGTGTAAGTGTTGATCCATCGGGGTTGTTTTTGGCTACTGGTGGTGATGATGGTAGTGTTCGAGTATGGGAAATCCTTACTGGTAGAGAGTTGTGGAAATTGGATGTATTGAAATACGACAGTTATACTGCAGAAGAAGAGGAACGAGATACAAGTGATGATAATGTTGAAGCTGTTTCATGGAATCCAAAGGGTGGGTTATTGGCTGTGGCTGCTGGTGAAAACATTTATTTGGTTGTCCCACCGGTATTTGATATTGAACAAGAAAATTCTGCTCGAGAGAGCATCGAACATGGGTGGGGGTATGCCACCGGTGGTAATGAAGCAAAAGGTAATACTAATGTTGAAGATGATGGTGATGATGATGATGATGGTAGTGAGAGCGATGATGAACCTATAGAAAAGAAGAAAGTATATGCTAAATGGACAACTGCGGCACCAAAATTACAGGATAATGGTGTGGGTGCTGTAGTAAGATGTAAAAAGACTATTAAAAAACTATCATGGCATAGAAAAGGTGATTACTTTGTTACAGTTAGTCCAGAAGCTGCTAACAGTGCAGTTTTGGTCCATCAATTAAGCAAGCATACTACACAATCACCATTCAGAAAGAGTAAAGGTATTATTCAAGATGCCATGTTCCATCCATTCAAGCCACATTTATATGTTGCCAGTCAAAGATATATTCGAATTTACGATTTAGCTGCACAAACACTGGCCAAAAAATTAATGCCAGGGGTCAAATGGTTATCATCATTTGATATTCATCCATTAGGGGATAATGTTATCACATCTTCTTATGATAAGCGAATGACATGGCAGGATATGGATTTGGGTAGCATGCCTTATAAAACATTGAGATACCATCAAAAGGCTGTTCGAGATGTGACTTTTCACAAAGGAGGGTTACCATTGTTCTGTAGTTGTTCAGATGATGGCCAGATTAATGTTTTCCATGGTACAGTCTACGACGATTTAATGAAGAATCCATTGTTGGTACCATTAAAGGTATTGAAAGGTCATGAGGTTAAAAACCATTTGGGTATCTTACAAGTCCAATGGCATCCAAAGGAAGCATGGTTATTTAGTTGTGGTGCTGATGGGACCGCAAGATTATGGACTGCATAAATAGAAATGTATCTTTTAATAATAATAATAATAGCAACAATAAGAACAATAATTAAAAATCTCTAAAACCTAGTACTTTCCATTCATCTACAGGTCCTTCACATAGTACTAATTGCAACCTCCCATTAGTCCAGCCCAACCCTCTCTCTTCAAAACCATGTCCAAACACATCTTCCAGTCTTTGCTCAACAATCTGTTTAGTGGCCTCATCCATTGGGTAGACATTCGAATAAACTAATGATAAATGCGGATCAAACTCTTTCAAAACCCACTCGTGAGCCTCATCCGCCGCTTGGGATTCAAGCCGCTCCACATCCGTCTCTGACAATGCATTATAATTTTTCTCGCCACTAGTTTTGGAAGGTAAACAGACAAATTCTTCTCTTGAAATTTGCGCTAGAGAAAGTAATTGGGGAATCTTTTTAACTTTGAAATATATTTTTTTGGTAAAACTCGACCCATAAGCAAGTTCTTGGAATTCAACATTAATAAATGGCACGGCCTTTGTCGCCACCATAGTTCGATCTAATATCCAATCGACTTGTTTCTGCGAGTTGATTTGAATTTGGTTTGTAATTGTTACGTGCGGTTCGAAATGCCGTGCATCATCAAATAAAGGTTGGAGCCCATCTATGGTTGATTGTAATGCGTTGTACAATGGGGAATTCGGTTTAGGCAGAAGCCATAGTGCAATGCCTGTTAAAACGTGTTAGTGTGTGATCTTTGGAAGGTACACATACCCATTTTTTGGATAATAAAATGCGAAAAAGTTAGTAATACAAAAGGAAGAAGCAAACGAGTATTTCTATGCAGTTCAAAAAAAAAAAGGGAAATATAAACGTAAAAAGAAGAAGCTTTTTGGTTTTGGTATTTCAATTTAAATGTTTTGGTGGTGGTGGTAAATATTGGAGTAGTAATCGGAAAATTTAATAAAAAATATGTGTTGCAAAAGAATAAAAGTTGTAGTCTCTTATAATTAATTAGTATATTTCTTTTCCGTGCCGGGTTGATATCAAAAAAAAGTCGGCTTTGTCGGCAGGGTAGTCGGCGTCCAAAAATAACAGTCCCAAACATGACTAAGTTGAATATGAAATGGGTCTTATGAAAGTCAAATTGATTCAATGTTACTACGTTGGCCGGTGACCGGGACCGTTCGTTTATGTCTTATTTAGCCGTGCCATTGAAACGAACTGGTATTTGATTTAGATCTAGATGGTTATAATTAAAGCTTGTAAACTAGGGTCTCATATGCTGGAGTTAAGAGACATGTCTGAAAATTTTTAAACATGGTCATACCGTCACATTATTATAGTTAGTGTTTAGCATAAAATTATACAAAAGAATATTAAAAAAAAAAAAATTTTAAAAATTTAATCGTTAGTACAAAAATAATATATAATACCAGTTTATGCAGGTTTTTTTTTACCCTGATTGTTCCACTTTCTGTTGTTGATCTTGACTTGTTTGACCTGGTTCATTCTCATTTCCACTTTCTTGTTTTGCATTTTCGGTTTCTTTCCGCTCTTTTAATGGCTTGACACCCATCAGCACCGCGGCTAGATCAGTAGGTAAAATTGGTTTTGCTACATAGTTGACCATCCCCATCGATAGACACTTCTGACGATCTTCACCTGCTGCGTTAGCCGTCAACGCAATAATAGATGGTTTCAAATTTTGTGGATAAATCTCATCCA
Source organism: Blastobotrys arbuscula (assembly GCA_030564365.1). Lineage (NCBI taxonomy): Eukaryota > Fungi > Ascomycota > Dipodascomycetes > Dipodascales > Trichomonascaceae > Blastobotrys > Blastobotrys arbuscula. The sequence goes on along the minus strand of JAJLUN010000072.1, from coordinate 13,086 downwards.
ACTCTTGAGCTGCTGCAATGCCATCTTTATTGGGCATTTGAATATCCATCAAGACAACATCGTACATTTGTCTACCTTGATCCAATTCTCGCTGACAAAGTTCCATAACTTCAACACCATCTTTCGCATGGTCGGCCTCATACCCCATACGTTTCAAGTGTTGCAATGCCACTCTTTTATTGATAACATTATCTTCTGCTAATAGAATCTTCAAAGGATGACGAACTGCCAATGTTTGTAGCATTCCTTTATCAAAAGTGGTGGTTGCACTTTTAACTTGATTTTGGACATTAAATGTAGAATGCAGGATTTTTCGAATTATTTGGTTCAATCGGCTTCGTTGTACTGGTCGCATCAAAATTGCACTAATACCCTTCTTTTCCATATCATCTGGAATACTCGACCCAAATATAGTCATATACACAGCTTGTGTTGACGGCGAATGTGTTTTGATTGCAACACTTTCCTGACAAAGTTCAGTATCCATTAACTTGGAATCCATAAACATTAATGAATAATAGTTAATTGATTTATTTTTGACAATCTTGACCGCATCATCAGCTGAACTACAATGATCAACTTCAAATCCTAACCGCTTCAGCTCAGTTTGTAAAGATTCTTTGGCAGTTTCGTGCTGATCAGATATCAAAACACGTTTACCTTGATACATTCGAACATCCAAGGTAGTTGGCTTCCGAGCCATGGCAATAATACTGAACCAAAAAGTTGTGCCTCTTCCTTCAGTAGATTCAAAGGATAAGCTACCACCCATCAATTCTGCCAATTTCTTACTAATAGCTAATCCCAAACCACTGCCACCATATACTCTTCTTGATGATCCGTCAACTTGACTAAAAGCTCTAAAAATTTTACTTTTAGCATTCTTTGGAATACCAATACCCGTATCAGTAACACTAATAACAAATTCATATCGGTCATCACTAGATACCTTTTCAGCAGTTGTTTCAACAACAATATGGCCTTTGCTTGTAAATTTTACAGCGTTACCAACAAGATTGATAATGATTTGCCGAACTCTTGTCACATCGCCATAGATCTGATCAATTTCACCACATTTATTCAAATGTACCAATTCCAAATCTTTGGTAGCAGCTGGTTCTGCTACTAATTGAACTGCACTTTCAACACATTCTCGCAAAGAAAATGGCGAATTATCCAACGTAATTGAGCCATGCTCAATTTTAGAAAACGCCAAAATTGCATCAATAATATTTAACGTCAACACAGCAGAACTTCGAATGGTTTCTACGTATTCTCGCTGCACTTCACTCAAATCAGTATCCAACAAAAAGATAGAACAACTTAACAATGCATTAAATGGTGTTCGGATTTCATGAGACATATTAGCCAAAAAACTGGCTTTTTCAGCAGTCGCTTCTTCAGCAGCCTTTTTTGCTAAATCCATTTGATGGTATAATCGTGCCTTTTCAATCGACACTGCTGCTTGGGTGCATAATAACCCTATAAGTTCCACGCGTGCTAATGTAAACGCAGCAAATTTACTTCGATGTTCCAAGTACAATGCACCAGTGACTTTGATTTGATTTTGAACTGGCATACACAAAACGCTTTGAGATCTTCGTTTTTGAAAATACGGATCTCTACCATAAATGGCGTCAAATCTTTTAACATCAGTGGATCTCACTACTGATGAACCAGTGTTGATAACCTGCTGAACCACATTAATTGGTGCCACATCAGTTCGTGAAAATAGTGGCTCATGATTTAAATAGCTCATACCATTAGACAACCCAATCGAATCCACATACAGCTCTCCATCATCGTCAATAGTAACATGAACACAATAATCTGCACCAGATGTTCGCATCACTGATTTGATAAGCTTCACCACAATCGAATTAATATCGATAGATTCACTAATATCTAAGCATGCTTGTAATGCCATTTTTAATTCATAATCTTGTTCATCCCCTGCAGTAGGATTAGAAGGATTTGCTGCTGCAACTGCGGCCGCAGCCGCAGCCGCAGCGGCGGTGGCAGCAGTAGTAGCAGCGTCAGGTCGATTTACTACAAACTCTAGGGCATTATTTTCCGTATCTTTTTTATTCAAAGCAGCCATAGCTTTTTGTTCATCGTTAACTGCTTCTTCTCTAAACAAGTTTGACAAAATCCATCGTAACGGGGAAGAGTTTTGTACAACCACACTATTATTAAAGGATGATCGTTGATGTTGTCTTCTCAATGATTCAGACACAATACTGCCAGTGGTTCCTGTATTAGCTGCAGTGGCAGCTAAATCAGACGACGAAAGTAATCGCGGTAAATGTTCATAGCTAGATTCCAACAAATCTGGATATTTACTTGTTAATTGAGTGACTTTTGGTTGAGCCCCCCACATGGTATATAATCGACAAGCTTCACATAAATAAATTAAACTTCTTTTTTTACTATAAGCTTGCAAATAATCTCCACACCGTTCATTAATAATAGCCGCTTCTTGTATAAAGTGGCCGACCATAGCTTCTTTGATTGCATCTTCATACAAATCCAACGTAACAATACTATTATTACTCTCTTTACTTAACTCAGCCTTGATCAATTTCCATTTATGGCTAAACATACCGCTAGAAGTCTTAGACCATCCTTCCAAATCTTGTGCGAAACCGTTTAGTAAATCCCTCGCTGATTCATTGCAAGTATTACTGGTACCCTCACTTGGATCGTCAATAATCGCCAATGCACCGTAAAAAGTCAGCATAACATGATAAACTGTCACTGGAACCAAAGTCATTAATTTTGGCAAATCTTGTAAAATAATATCTGCTGCAATATATTTATGTCGATGAATAACAGCCAAAGTCAATTTAAGCACATAATAAGCATATTTCAACTCTGCTGATGAACTTTTTAGTACTCTATCCACAATGGCACGATCACCAAAATAGGCCCCTTCCAAATTTGAAGGGTCACTGTTACCATTTCCCATCAAGTTGCACATGCCTTGTAAATGCAGTCGAATCCATAACTTGCCACTATCATCACCATTTTTCACTGTAACAGGTTTCATTTGTTGAAACAAATCAAATACTTGTGGTAATGGTTCGCCAGAGAGAAATTTACACAATGGTCTTAAATCACTGTTTTTTGTTAGCACATTTTTTTTTTTTTTGCACTTACTAAGATAAACTCAACATCCCACAATGGTCTTCAAAAGTTTGGCCAGATGATAATACATTATCGTAATACCTATCATTTGTTAGTAACTTTTCTTGCATAATAAAACACATACACAATAACCTCACTCAACGGTTCAAAATAGATTGCTAATGTTAGGGCGTAATACTCATAAATATTAATTCCAAAATCCATCCCCACTGCCGAGTTACTATCCAAAGTAATAATAGCCAGTTTGGAATATTCATAAGATCTGTACAAATTTGCTCGACCACCATCAGACTGAAATAATGCCGCCAAACTTAGCAATGAAAACGAACATGATGCACTCATTCCATGATCTACTAATGCCAATACCGCAGTGTATACTAATGTTTTAAACAAACTTCGTCTGGCTGATAAAATAACCGGAATCGTCATAATACTAATAACTTCTTGTACTAATAGATATCGAGCATTCTCAGCTTCTTTCAAATCTACCAATTGACGAATTTCAGTAACTGAAACAGGGATCCTTGGCCTCAATGTTTGATTATATTCTGCATTCCATTCTTCACTTTCTTCGATTTTGAATCCTAGCAAATCCAAACTTTCCAGCCCTGTAGTGATAGCTTCATTTGTCAAGCACATGCCATATAATGCTTTAGCCTTGGTTCTCAACATTGAAGCTCGTTCTAAATCAGTTGGAATTTCTTCAAATACTCCATCAATTAACCTCAAACACTCCTTGTACTGTTTTCTATTATACTCCAACTCAATCAACGTACTCCAAATTTCTTTAGAAATTATTGGCATGCTAACTAAATAATCATCAGGTAGTAAATTTTTCGCAGTTTGAAAGTATGAATATGCCATTTCAAAATCACTCATATTATACACTGCGTTACCGGCACGTACATTCAGCTCAATATATCGAAATTTTTCATCTTCATTTGCAATTGGAACAGATATTTGCAATTGGTTTGCAATTTCCAATACTTTTCTTGTACTCCATGGTTTGGTATGGTCGTCACCTAGTAACCTCAGCCCAATCATTCTATGAGTCTGCAAGGCTTCTTGATAGCTTAGCAAAGAATAAACAGATTGTTGAACTAAATCATGATAAAATCTATAAGTCGATTCTGCAGCCACTCGATGAATCTCATCGTCATACAATTCGATACTTGTTGATCCGACGGGATTGAAAAATGGGAATTTATAATGAATGGTTATTGGTAGTATCAACTGTAAATCCAACGCATGATGTAAACTTTTGGCAGCCTCTGAATAAGAAACATTCGCCCCTTCTGCCAAATCTGCCAACGTAAAACTATTAGAACAGATACACGCAGCATATCTCAAGATTTCAATGGTCTTTTCTGGTAGCTTTCCAACCATAGCGATAACCACATCCTTAATGGTTGACGGTATCAATGAAATATTCAATCGCTCAAAATCAACTTTCCATTTGCCGCCAGTAATTCTATCGTTATCAAAAAAGATGAACTGCTCGTGATACATAAACTTTAGTAACAGTGTCACAAATAATGGGTTGCCATTAGTAACCTGGTAAACCGTCTCGGTCAAAGATTCCACCAGTGGATCAGATAATAACTCTACCAATGGAGCACCGGTAGCTTGGCTTATTTGTTTGGAAGCCATTGTGGGTCCTCCCCCAACGTCCCCATCATTAGTACTGTTTGTAGCGCTTGCCGGGGTACTATTAGCACCACTATTGGCAACTCTATTGCGCTTTCTATTAAATCCTGTTCTTGTTGATCCACTCAATGTGTCACTAATGATTTCCCTAACCGCATCATATCTTAGTGGACTTAGCATAACATGCTCATGTCGAACATTTAAATCTTTTGCCAACTGTAATAACGATTCATACCTTGATTTGCTATCCAAAGTACTAGCACACACAACAGTAATATGAATATCGCTACTATGCCTCTCGCAAGCAAAGGTGGTCAACTCCTTGAATAATTTCAACTCTGTAGGCGGGCACCATTGCACATCATCTAAAAATACTGTCAGCCCCTGCCCCCCGAACAAACAAAACAAACTTTTAACAACAAACTTAAACCGCAACTCTCTGGGAACGGGACCCATAGTTGGTAATTTGGTCATGTTTTTCAAAAATTCACTTCCTAATAACTCTTTCAACTCAGGAATCGCCCCAAACAGTACCTGAAACTCCATTCTTGGACCGTTGATAAGTATTGACCGCCATTGTGAAATTGAATTTTGAGATCCAGATAAGATTTGATGGACGATATCTTTCAAGACAGTAACCACAGAATAGAATGGTGAACCTCTTTGATATTGATCAAATTTAGAAACACAGAAAAAAGTATTTCTAGAAATAGATGACCGTTCCAACTCATGAATAAGCCTAGTTTTTCCGGATCCTGGCTCCCCCAAACAGAAGACAAATTGAAACCCAGTATGCTCATTTCGCTTATAACAAGAATGCAAAACTGAGAGTTCTGTTTCTCTACCATAGATTAACTGTGGGGTCATAAACACTGGACTTGGACTTAACGCACTTGCAGGTTGAAAATCATCAATTTCTCCGCCATTGCCATCTCTTAAACTTTCTATAATTGTTTGCAAATCTGCTGCTACTAAATTTGAACTCTGATATCGATCATCTGCATTTTTCTCCATTAACTTCATAATGACATGCGATAAGCTTTCGGGCATCCAGTTCGCCAACAATGATGGAGCCATTGCGGTCCGCAAAACTTGCATCTGGCTCAGTTCCATTGGATCTGTGGACCTGAAAGGTAAAAACCCCAATAGCAATTCATACATTATACACCCGATACTGTAAAAATCAGTTCGAAAGTCCACCAGCCGATTTGTTAGCCCTGTAGTTTCAGGTGAGACATACCCCATACATTCAGCTATCTGCTTTAAATGAGTTTTACGATATCCTCTACTAGTATCTTCAGCCCTTATGGAAAAACTAAAATCCCATCCGCTAATAAATGTTTCATTATCAGAATTGACAAATATGCAGCTGCTAGTTAATCCATTATGTGTAATATTATGCCGATGAATTCTTGCCATTGTTTTCAGTACTTTGATTATAACTGACAAAATTTGCTGTACTTCTTCAAGCGATCTTTTAATAGCTATCGGTGTTGTATTCTCTCCAGCTTTCGGTAGGTTCTTCTGTACATATCTTTCGCGTAATGTTTGCAATTTTTTATCCTCAGGGTATATTAACACCACCAAACCCTCGTCTACTGTACGCAAACATTTCATAGGTCGTAGAATCCCTTCAACTTGATTTATTTGGGGGAAACCAAGCAAATCCCACTCCTCACTATCGGTTTCTTTATCAGGATACACAAAACTCCACTCATGCCTGATTCTAGTTAAATCTTCCAGGGATCCATCCGTTGATACTTTGACAAAAACCGGTTCTTTGGTCTCTTTTGAAATCGATCTATACATTGATACTGAATTACAATAATGTGGGTATAATGGTTCCAGCGGCTCATAACCTGGTATATCAGGTGTCCTACATCTTCCTTGCCCAAAGTCCGTAGGATTAAAAAAGTACCCATCATTATTTGCTTTACTGTTGGAAGAACTATAAGCATTTGCCAAGTTCAACTGTGTATGAGGCGATATCGCTGACGGTGACTGCTGAGCTGGTGGCACTAAATTTGAAGGTAAATTCATAAAGATACCACTGCTACTGGAGCTACTATTGCTTCCAGTCCTCATTTCTTTTCTTACTCTCTAAATCTTCTTCGAAGGCTAAACTTTTCAAAATTGTTAGAGAAATTTTATTCTTGATTGAAACACGTCTTTGTATTGCAAATAATTAACACTAAATGCTGTCTTGTGCGTGTAGCTCGTTTATTTGTACATACCTTATTCTTAATTTTATGTTGTTTTTTTTCTATTTGGGGCAGTAAAGCTTGCATTAATTAGAAAGAGGAAGAGAAAAATTTAAATTTAAAGGGGACAAAATCTGGAGCGACGCCAAAAAAAAAAGGGAAAAAAATAAAAAATAAAAAAAAAATAAAAAGAAAAAAGAAAAAAAAAAATACCCTCAAGCTTTTTTTTTTTAACCATGAATATTGTTTAAAAAAAAAATAATGGAAACAGTATAAACTTTTTATTGAAGCAAAAATAAAATAAAAAACGGTTAATCTATATATATGCTTTACTCTTCATCAGAGCCCGACTCAGCAGTGTGCAACCATTCCAACCATGTATAAAAATGTTCTTTATAGGGTTCCAAATCTTCGTTCTTAGCTTGGACAGTTTCAGTCCACTTGTCAATCATTTCTTCGTCCAATACGTCCAAATCGTATAACACATCTATACTCCAACAGAAAGTGAGGGACCCCTGTGGCTTTTGAGCGCATTGTTCTAATAATACCTGGATCATATGAACTTGGTCATCGTCCTCAAAGATCTGTCGCTTAAGTAATGGAAACCACCGTTCAAACACAGCACGGGCTGCAGCCTTGGCCGACAACCCACCAAATCTAAATCTGTTAGCAACATCAGTGACAAGAGCCATCATAGTAGCTTCGCGTACTTCTTCATATGATGCGTTCATTGTCATTCTTAAAGTATTTAATTCCAACCCAGCTACATCAACGGTATGGCCCTCATCCATAGCTCGTTTAATACTCGCAATTGCTTCTGAAATAAATGCCTCATCGTCTTCATCTTCCTCATCTTCAACATCAGACCCGAATGAATCTTGGGATTGAGTTCTTCGATGGGTTTTTTTCTTTGAATGGGATTTGTCATTGTCAATCGATTCAATAGATGAATCAGAAATGTTCAAACGTCTCATCCCCAATAAGAGCCCGTCAGCAGCGGCTGCATCGTCTTCCTCATCATCCCATCCATTGCTCTCACTTTCGTAAATTTGTCCAATACCATCATCACCGACAATTTCCAAATTAGAATCATCAGCATTACATGAGCAAAGCTTTACCCCAGAAATTGTTTTATTAGCTCCAACAATAACCCCGTCTGCAATAATCGCGTTATCCTTGATGATAGACCCTTCTTTGATGACACAATTACAAGCAATAATGGAATTCTCTACAACAACATTGTCCTCCAATACAACATTATGCCACACATATGAATTATTAATCGTGACGTTTTTACCAATAGAACAGTTATGGCCCACTGTGCTGTTGCAGACGCTCGAATCATCATCTAATTTTGCATTTTGACCGATAACACAACATGTCTTTAGCGTAGTTGATTGCGCTAGAACTACCCCTCGTTCTTTATAAATATGACCCTGTTGATATGTGTAGCTATCCTGCAAATTACTATCTGGAGTGATAGGATATGCATATCTACCAATAACGTCTCTACTAATAGCATCATACGTTTGTAAAGATTGGACTCTTGCAGCATATTTATCATTAACAATATGAGCATAAATAGTTTTACCCAATAAATCCGAAGTTAAAATACCTCTGACGAAATCACGTCTAATCCTGTCATAATCGAAATTTTCTTGGAATAATGCTGGGACATCCACTGTACAGATGTCAATTTGACAATCAATCAAATCATTTCGGAAACTAATTGTATCATGCTCAGCCAAAACTTCGGCGTCTAATGTTAATGAACCACTATATTTAGCAGTTTCATACCGCAAACACCTATTATTTTTCTCGTCCAAGATAAAGATCCCTGGTTCATTTCTTGGTCTTGTTCGATGCAATCCTCCAGCTTCTCTCAACACCATAGTCATAATAGCATTCTTATCGATTTTTTTTCTTTCATGATGAGCATCTAATACAGCCTGAAAATCCAAATTACAAACAACATCACCACCAATTAGCACGAAATCCTGTTTAATAACACCTTTAGTATCCAAATCTCGCATCACATCACCCACTGATTGTGATTGTGGTGATGCAATCACATTGATCTGGAACGGTGAGTCATTCAGTGACCATTTTGACTCTTTGATATAATTTTCAATAACATCTGAGTGTGCACAGCACATCAAATACACTTCACCAACACCCGCAGTAGCTAAAAATTCTAATGTATATTCAATTAATGGAGTATTGGCCATCGGCAATAAGCATCTCGGCGTATCCTTTGATAATGGCATAAATCTAGTTTCATAGGAGTCGGTCAAAACTACTGCTTGTAGCGGGGATTCATTGACCAATAAATCCGTTTGTTTCTTTTTACCACTCTTTGGCGGCATTGTGTAGGTGCAATAACGATTAACGTATTTATTAAGGTTGATACTTTATTGATGAAAAGAAAAAAAAATAAAAAAAAAATTGCGGATAAAAAAAAAATTAAAAAAAAAAAATTAAAAAAAAAAAATTAAAAAAAAAAAACAAAATTAAAAAAAAAAGTTCTATCGGGAGGTTCAACTTTTTGACGTAGGCTTAAGCAATTAGTCTAAATTCGTAAATCGCATATTTTAGCACCAAAGGATGTGAACGATACGTCTTGACAGTGCGCGGGCAAAATGAACCAAATCTTTCAAGGGTATGAAACACGAAATCTCCACATCATCAACTTTTTCATTACGATTTCAAAACATACCTTTTTTTTTAACAGATACCTATGGCATCCCAATCTTAGATTAATCATATTACAAGGAGAGGCTTAAAATTAAACACAGAAAAAGCAAAATGGATAAAGAGGATGATAAAGTGGAGAAAGAAAAAAGGGATATTGAACTGGGCAAGATTATAGTGGCTCAAGACCCTCTAACTGTACGGCTTGCTATTCTGATCTTGGAAACTTTTCTTGCTGTATCAACATTATATGAATTTGAATGGTTAAAGCTTTATACCCCCATGGGAGCATGTGCTTTATTATCATGTTCCATGTCTGGGTTGAGCCAGGGGATTATTCAAGCATTTGTACGCCAAAGATTGGACCTATATAATTTGGCGAAATTTTATATTTGGGGAGTTATGTCTGGTATGTGGACTAAATTTTGGACAGATCAACTGGCATTATTAATTGAATCAATACCTGCAAAAGTTTTCTTCGATCAAATTATTGGATCACCATTTTCAATATTTCTGTTCTGTTCATTTGTTGCCTTCTGGGATGGTACAAATGTTGACCATTATCTTGATAAAAATCTAAAACGAACAATTTTGAGCAGTTATTTGATTTGGCCGATTTCTTCAATTATCACATTCACGATTTTGCCTAAAGGGTTAATTGTACCATTCAATTCAACCGTTAATTTAATATGGACAATTATTTTGGGTCTAATGTAATATTAGTCTATTCTTTGAGTAAAGATTCGGCAAATTTCGTCAACTTTCCACGATCATCTAGTGTAGCGTGACCACAAGCTGCCCATCTAATTCGGCAATCTTTGTCAACTAAATAAACATATCCTGCATACGGGTTTTCAGCTCTAATAGCTCTTTTAATCTCATTTGTAACACCTTTTCTACTAATAAAGTATTTATCAAATTCTGATTCAGGCACTTGTTTTTTTATATTAAATTTGAACATTTTGACAAGAGCCTCGTTTAATGCATTTGGTTGTAAATTAATGTTAACAAGTTGTACAGGGAGTTTATCAAACCCTTGATCTTGTGTATATGACTCAGTTTGGACTGACCCAGTAACTGCGCTAAAAATCTTAACAATCGATATGCTATTTTTTAATTGTGGAGTAGTAGTAGTCTTTTGCCCGTGAAGATTTTGTCCCCAAATGTTTGGGAAATACAATGCTTTATCAGGACGAAAGTATGCAGGTGGGGCACTGAAGAATTTGCCACCAGTTTCTCTAAAATGTCGTACATCATCAAACCCTTTACCTAATTCATATTCCAATTCTTTTCTTCTTTCCATATGCTTATCATAATTCAGCATATCTTCCTTTATTTGCGCCATTGATCTTCTATCTACACCGTCATTATCTTCGGGTTTGGGTGGATCAATCATACCAATTGGTCGGTCCAGCATTGGCACTTGAACTTCTTTAGCAAAAGTACCTGCATACCTAACGAGTGGTTTGATAAAAGTTTTGGCTAGTAGAGGCTGTCGAATCATTTCTATATTTTTTGGGGGGTCGGGTGCCTATAGTGATTGGAGGTTCTAGGGAATCTTATTCTTTTTTCTTCTAAAAAATCTGAGCACCTTGGAAACGGAAGAGAAGTTTCAATTTGCGGGCGCTTAAGAACTGCTCAGCTTTTGGGGGGGACCACGCGAAGAAGTCGTTTTGAAATTTCAACTTTTAGCACCGGGCAAAAATTTTCAAAAAACTATAAATACCGGTCGAAATTTCCCAACTTTTTGTAAATTTTTCTTCTTCTTTTTTTTTTTCCTTAGATCAAAAATGCAAGAAGGACTATGCCACGACGTTTTGCTTTGTTAGTAGCAATGCGTTGCCAAAGATAGATTATATCTTTTTTCCTTCGAGATCAAGGCTTATTTTCCTGACTTTTAGGAAGTTTAGTACCACCCATTCTATTCATTTAGAGTGATGGTATATAGATGTCATAGGAGGGATACATTTTATTTATAATTACATAAGTTTATTTATTTATTTATCATCAGCTATAGCTTGTTTGAATTGATCTTTTTTAGTAGCAAATTCCACAATATAATCAGTTTCCAACTCATGAACTCTATTTCCCAACATGATTAATGAATGTAACGGTTCGCCTGAATCATATTCTGCCATTTCTTGCAATGTCCCTGCGAAGAATTTTTGAGTAGGAGATCCTAACCGTGAAAGCGCAATACATGGTGTTTCAGCAGTATAAGCCTTAGTTTGTCGATTCTCTTCAACTTCCAACAACTGTTCAGCACAAGTTTTAATATCCATATATCGTGGTGGCTCATAAATCAATCTACCTCTGGCCATATTTTCATATGATTGTTCTTTGACCTTAATATCCAGTAATAATAAAGTATGCATACCTAATTTTCGGTTTTCGAGAACTTTATCATAAAAAGAATCTGGTCTCCAATTTTCATGAAAAAATACCATTGACACAGTTTGACCAAAATTATATAATTGCAACCCACAAGCACCTACTGCGTTCATAACAGAAGCATTATGAATGGTTTCAGTCTTGATGCCTAATTCTCTAGCTCTCAAAACCAAGTCAGTGTGAGTAGTAGCACCAAATGGGTCGCCCACAACTAAAAATGCAACATCTTTTTCTTGTGCTCCTTCCAAAATGCTATCAGAGCCACTTTCAACCAATTCACGATCTGCCAAAATAACTTCTCTTCCATAAAATTTTTCCAACCCTTCTTTATCAGTTGCCATCAAAATAGAGGTGTAAGCTTCCAAATATACCCGCTCACAATTCTTTACGATTTCCAATCCTCGAACTGTAATATCAGTTTCATGAGATAAACCTAAACCAACTAAGTAAAGCATTTTGTACTATAGACTGTTTGCAATTGTCGTCGTAGTTTTGGTGTACGAAAAAAAAAAAAAAAAATTCCAAAATTTCACCTGGTAAAAAAAAAAAAAAAAAAAATTTTGATGTCACAGCTGCTACATTTTAATACAAGCTTACCACTGCAAAGGGGTATTAAATTAATAGATTTGATGGTAAAAAATACAAAAAAGGAAATAGATCTCCCGGGGGTGAATCGAACACCCAACCTCAAGATTACAAAGAACCAATTACAGTCTTGCGCTCTAGCCAATTGAGCTACCGGGAGGTGCTTCTCTTAAGGTATCGGTTGATCAATATATACTTAACCTTAAACAAAAAACAAAAAAAAGCCCAATCCGAGCCAGTGCGCCGCGTGCGGCGGAGGCCCTTCATTTTTTTCTGCTACATCGTCAAGCTTGTCGGGGTCATTGGGGAGAAGAATTTTGGCAAAACGCATTAAATGTTGTGTACCGTGGTACATGCTGTGTTCTATGCCGAAAAGAAACCGATTCTCAGACCCACAATTTTACCAAATGTGCTATTACCAGAG
>JAJLUN010000071.1:52903-71352 GCA_030564365.1 Blastobotrys arbuscula | reverse complement strand
ATCCTTACTGAAATCCTAACTAATATTGAGTTGATACAATACCAATTAAGCGTAAAAGACTAATAATGTTAATAAACTTTATTTCTATTATATAAAAGATAACGTTATGAAGCTAAAGCTAAACTCTAATGGTTAAACTTAAATAGACTAAAACCTAGTATGTCGGAACTCGGAGGATCAGGTGACCGATCCGATACATAAAGATCTACCACGCGGCTGACTTGTTTACCATTTTAGAGTTTGTACTTATAGCAATTAGGCTTTTCAAGTTTCTGACACTAAAATTTTTCAACAAGTATGATCGATAGTTTATCATGTTTTGTTTCCATTATTTAGCTATTAAAAACGACTTATAAACCGAGAATGAACTACTCATAAAATTTTTAGTTTTGCCAAATTTTAAGCGAAAATAGCTCTCCACATAATTATGAACAGCCCTCTTATTAAGGTATTATGTTTTATAATCCTTGCACTAGAATCTGCTTTTGATAATTTACCTGCATAATGTATACTATCAAATAAAGAATATAGTTATAGCAATAGAATACATAAATGAAATATTAATAAGATAATAAGAAATGAAGTGGACGCATCTGGCGGATGGTGTTCATCAGACGCTGACACACGGATTATGACTACGAGTCTAATGATGATTACGACAGTGACGATGATAAAGCTGACAGAGATGCTCTTATATGAGAATGGGATCAATTCTCAAGGCACAAAACATCCTGGATGGACTGTGGAACTCTCTAAAACAACACCTACTGATATAATGAGGATGGATTGGGGGTATTAATATATAATTTTTGACTTTAGAAGGCCCAGAGGGAAGAGACGAAGATTTTGGGGCGACGTTACACGGAACATTTTTACCGACCTTGGCTAGCGCCTGTCTGTACTTATGGATGTCGAATTCACAATATCTTGGACAGAAATATTTTTAGAATGCTTCCATTCCAGAAGCTTGAAGTTTACCGATCGTGGACGAAGTGACGAATCATTCGACTTTGGCAAAATTCGATACATCCCTGATATTAACTCCTATATTTAGAGAACATCTCACCCCTTACCAATAAAAAAATTGTCTGTGAATGCTATAAAAAAATTCACGGCATTAAAGTTTTTGAAAATAGTGTATGATCGGTTTTTTGTATAGAGTTTGATATTGGTGTTTCGGATTTAAATTACGTACCCAATCTAGAAGAACCTATCGCCAATGGAACTGGGGTTTTATTAGTAAAAAAAAAAGTTGAAACTTATGCAAAGCACAAAAAAGTTGAAAATTGTTAAAATTGGGATTACATATGATAAATTGGAACTGAATCGCATTATATTAGAAAGGTATAAGCTGGCTAGGAAGATTATAGATGATTTTGGTTTCATCGTTTCACAATATAGGGAGTTGGTAGTATTGGACCTGGATCTATCGGTTACTGATATTTCTCACTTATGTTTTTTCCAAAATATTGCTCAACTCGATTATACTCCAAACTTGGCCAGATTATTCATAAGTATTGACAAGAATTTACACCCAAGAATTGTAACGGGTTTGTCTTTGAAGCTCAGGTTTTCATTAGAAATCTGCAGTGTTTTGGAATACTATGCAACACCTTGCTATTACAAGTGACTGATTCTATTTTGGGGTGTATTGATCAGGAAAGGAATAATGACTCTGAGATTGAGCTGTTTCCTGAATCAAGAATTCATTTATAAAGTAAACTTGGGCAGGGTCAAATGTTATTAAACTAGCTCGTGATCCAGATAATACAATGAAAACGCACAATCTGAATCATATTGGGCATGATTTAAAAAATTGAATAACTGATTTTATTTATAGCTCGGTAGTATTATCTTATTGTAAAAGTTGTATTACTACGTATCAGTACTCATTATGGTTTTTGGTATGTAAAATTTTCACAACAAGTTATACAGCTAACATTATTCGCTGTATACACGATAAAGTATTTGACAATATAAATATGCACGTTTGGAAGAGAAAACTTTTTGTAATCCCAGAAAGGTAATAAAAACTGTCGTTTTCCCATTAAGCCATTTAGCAAAGATAATTTCTGTGCTTTAAATGATTTTGGTTGAGCCAGAAAAAAAAAAAAAAATCTACCCAATCTTATCAATCTACATGTTCCTAGTCTTTTGTAATGTAGGTTGTCAGCCGCACATATACATACAACGCGAGTACTAAAAAAAAGGTCGACGGCGCGTAAAGAAAAAAAAAAAAAAGTCGTGGTGTATATAGTAGCCAATTTATATATCTACTTGTTTGTACTCCGTATAGGTTTAAAGCATCTCAAATTCTACACTAACGACACATTCCATTGTTGATATAAAGCAAACAAACAAACATAATACCCTACTTCAAAGCCATAATCTTGGGTTAACGAGATCTAACTACAATTATAAAAACTTTAAATGGTATAGGATGGACCTCAACAAAGTCATGGTATATTGGCCACGTAAACTCCAGCCAACAAAGGTTCAAGAGCAGAGTAGAATAAACAACTTTTATTAAGAAAAATGTTGCAATGCCAATATAATCTCATTGTCCACATAACATATAACCGTCAATTTCGATCAAAAGAAGAGAAGAATAAATAAAAAATAAAAAATAAAAGAATGGAAAATCTGCCTCTTGAAATAAAACGAGTGATATGGGGACATCTAGTCCAGATGGCTGAAAATGAATCCATTAAACCATCAAACCCCTTTATACCAATACCTCTACCTTCACATGATAGTGATATCGATATGGATATTGAAATGAGTTTTGATACGAACGGGGCCCAAGTTTTCCTCGATTGGGATGATATAATGCGTCCAATGAACCAGAGAGTTGCACCAATCAATATAGACTCAAGTCCGATGCGCTCTGACGTGACAAATCTCCCAGTTCCTCTCGATTACGAGTTCACTGCTGGATTTGCATGCCGGTATACCATTCAGATGATGAAATATGCATTGGTAAACACTGTATGGTTTCACGAGCTGAAAAGTAAAATATACAAATTCCAACCGATAGTAGTTAACGTATTGAGAAATATTAAAGACTATAAAAACGAGTCTAGATTATCTTTAGAGCAAGCCGATTGGGTTAATGAGCTGTATACCAGCAGCTTGCAAAAATTGGACACTACAAAGTTGAGTTTAGTAGATAGAGACGTTCTAAAATGGGCCAACTTTAGTAAAGTGAATTTTAAAAAGACAAGATATCTCGATGTAACAATGAAGATTTGTAAACATACTCCAATACAAATCTTTAGAATGGCTTGGGACGTCAATTTACGAAACTTGGAAATTTTGGGTCCAGTAACATATGCCGAAAACCTTGATTTTTTATACCAAAGGGCACTAACAATGTTACGTGGGATGAAATTTTCAACGGAATGGTGCAAAACTGCAAAACTGGATGTACAAATTTTTAGCATCATGGAAGAAAAAGTGCTCAATGCACTGCCATTTACGGATTATACTATTTGCCGGTATAGCAGAGTTGATATACCATTTGATTTTGATAGAATACAGCACCTTTCTTTCATTCTACATTTGGAAATAGCAAGCCTTGACCGGATACAAGTTAGGAAAGAGTTATCATGTCCAACTATTGATAAGCTAAGGTTCCTCAAGACTTTGGTATTTAAGCCATCTAAAATTTTTAAAGAAGAAACAGGTTTGCCAGATTTGGTAGATTTACCAGCTCTTGAGAAACTTTCCATTGAAGAATGCAGTTTGCTCATAGTGAAAAAAATGTTGGGATATCTTAAACGTACAACTGGATTGAAAGTTTTACGGTTCCAACATATTGTGGTCACCCATAATTTGGAACAACTAAATGGTATACATATTTATTCGTTGGCGAGGGAAATTATGAGTGGTTTGACTGGAGTAGTTTGTCAAAATGAAAGAATGGAATATTTATTAATAAACTTCCCGACACATGAATGCCCCGAGCTATGCAATTCTCAACTTTTCAAAATAATAGCCCCCAATGTAAAGTTGAAGCGATTATCAATGACTATTGACACTGATTTGTCTCCGAGAATTATAGCGGGGTTGATTGAGAAAATTGGCCAACTATTCAAAAATTTGGAGAAACTATGCTTATGGGGGTTTAATACCGGTTTGTTAATGTCTGATATTATTTTTGATAGAATTGCTGATGGCAGCATTGGAAAAGATAGATTACCATTGTTTTCAGAATCAACGATATTAACGTTCCAACATGCCTCTAATGGTAAACCTCGGTCAATTATATTGGTCCGAGATAAGCAAAATGATAGGGAATGTAAAGCGAGGAGGATTCACATTGATGCAGGTTTGGCGTCTAGTTTTGGGGGATCCAATAATGTGGATTCTGGAGTGTTATGTTACTGCGGATTGTCTATTGGGCATTCTCTTATACATTTTTATGAGCCGGATGAAATGGATGTCGACCCCTAGTTATAGACTAAGTTTCATTTTGTTTTCAATATATGGTTTTTTTTATGTATTTATCTAACATATTAAACTAAAGCCGCACAACAGCATCGTTCCTCCAAACGGAACTCCGACTAAACTTGAATGATACAATCAGATATATATCCACGCTAACTTCCAGATATTTTACATCCAAAGATATTAGCACGTCTTCCAACCACCCATTAGGATCATTCGTTGTAAAACTGTTCTTGTGAATAAAATGAGGTTTGGTTGATTTTAATCATCGCAAGGATATATTGATTGCCACCGTCTCAACCAAGTTTCTATGAACATTACTTAAATAGCTCACCAAAAAAAAAAAAAAAAACAGCTAGATTGCATTTTTAGTGCCGCAAAACTTATTATTATTATTATTATTATTACATATGTAGCACAGCCACTGTATTTTATCGCCAAATAGATTATAATCAATCGGAGTGCGGCATGTCTGTTTAAGATTTAAAAGCTCTGACTGTTGAACCAGGGTGCTGATATTATTATTATTATTTAACTAATCAAGTTGTGGCCTGCCGCGTCCGAGGGGGGGGGGGGGTCTCAGTTCAGGTACCCAAATCTACGCGGTACAATACCGCATTATAATTTGGTAAGCAAGCTTAGGCTCAACAGCAATCCTACCAGAAATTTCTCCCACCTCCAGACTCAAGTACACAGAGGCTTATGCGTGCCAATTTCTGCACTTAACCGTGGCCGTGGCGATTGTTCTCCAGCTTATTACTCTCACTGTGGCAAAATCTTTTTTATTTTTATTTTTTTAATTTCTTAACTCCAGTTCATCTTAATCAATCAACCAAAAAACCTTTTAGATTTCAAATACTCATAACTAGATCGATAACATTCGTCACAGCAAAGCGCATAGACTATTATTACATGGGACGTTATTAATAAGTATACAAAAAAAAAACAAAAAAAAAAAAAAACACCTGAAGAAGTACTCATTCAGCCCTGCATAGATCATACTTTAACTGGAATATTGTAGCAATATTAATACAACATATTTTATAATCAAAGCATCCATATCGGTGGAATACGACAGGATTATCAAAACCCCATTTTATCTAGGAAAATCTAAGTCTCCAAATATTTTTTTTTTTTTTTTCGTTTTTTTAATTTATCTTTTTCCAACAACTTTAATAACAATAAAAGATGTGGTATCCATGGATAAACCCGACTGACGAGCCGGATGAACCACAATGTGAACTTTTGGGCCCGTTTGCTATTCTAATTCAAGGGTTAATGGGACTGATAGCAGTGTTATCATTAGTTATCAAACGAAACCGCGAAAAGCCCCGTCGCGCATGGAAAATCTGGTGGTTTGATGTCATGAAACAAATTCTGGGAGCAGCGGGACTACACTGTTTAAATTTACTAGCATCAATTGTATTTGCACGCTTTGGTTCACCGGGGATGGATAAGAACCCATGTGTTCATTATACAGTGAATGTGTTATGCGACACGTGGTCGATTCCTATTCTATGGGGGTTTTTATATTTAGTTCATACAATAGCATATCGATGTGGAGTTGAGGGGATTATAAGTGGCAAGTATGGTCAACCACCGAAATGGAGTTCATTTTTCAAACAAGCTGGGCTGTATATGATTGCAATTGTGTTGATGAAAATTGTGGTTTATGCATTCATGTGGTGGACACCATTTTTGGACGATTTTGGAAAGTTTTTGATTTCTTGGACGTTTTTCGATGCTAGAGTCCAGGTTACATTTGTAATGCTGGTTTTCCCATTAATTATGAATACTGTTCAGTATTATTTGATTGATACAATTATTAAATCAAAAGAATATGAAAAGCTGCCGTTGTTGGAGGAGGAAGATGGTGGTGTTACGACGTACGGCTCGGTATCACCGTCTTCGGATACTTCAGATACGAGTGCTAATGAAGCTAGTAGTCGTAGCAGTTCTTTAACTTTGAAAACCGATGAAGATACTCTAGTAAAATAGTTATTTATTTTTTTATTCTTGTTTAATGTACTTTATGATGATAAGCAGCTAGCTTAATTATTAACGCGCGGCTGGATAATTGTCTCAAAAAAAAAAATTTTCCCAAACAAATTTTTTTTTTTTTTTTTTTTTTTTTTTTCAACCTCGCCGCCGCACCAAAAATTATAACAGCGAAAGTTTTTGATCTTTTTTTTTTCATAATCACATTACATTTAACACATATTTAAGGATGAAAATCAAAACGATTGCAAGATCTAGCGATGCATATCTGCCAGCCAATAACAATGAATCTACTCGTCAACCACGTAATTTAGATCCAGCTCTTCACCCGTTTGAACGAGCTCGAGAATACACCAGAGCGTTGAATGCCACAAAAATGGAACGAATGTTTGCCAAACCGTTTATTGGACAACTAGGTAATGGTCATATTGATGGGGTCTATTCTATTGCAAAAAATTTAAACACTCTTCGCTTTTTAGCTACTGGTGGTGGTGATGGGATTATTAAACTCTGGGATATGACTAAACGAGACGAATCGTTTTCTGTCAAGGCACATGAAAATATTGTCCATGGGTTGACAATGACACCACAGGGCCAGTTGTTATCCTGTGCTAGTGATAAAACTATCAAACTATGGGATGTGAATGATATTCATGAACCTATCAAAAATTATCTGGGTAAAAGTGCATTTAGTGGTATCGATCATCATTATAACACAACACAATTTGTTACATCTGGTGATGCAGTGGAATTATGGGATTCAAACCATTCCAAACCTATTGCTAATATGACATGGGGTTCAGATAATGTTACAACCGTTAAATTTAACAAAACAGAAACTTCTATCGTAGCCACTGCCGGTAGTGATCGATCTATTGTATTATATGATATTCGAACCAACTCACCAATTCAAAAGTTGGTAGGTTCATTGAGAACTAATTGTATTAGTTGGAATCCAATGGAGGCGTTCAATTTCGCGTGTGGGAATGAAGATCATAACGCTTACTATTATGATATGAGAAATTTGAAGCGTTCATTGAATGTATATAAAGACCATGTTGCTGCTATTATGGATATCGATTTTTCTCCTACTGGGGAAGAACTAGTTACTGGTAGTTATGACCGAACCTTACGAATATTCAAAACTAGAGAGGGTCATTCTAGAGATATTTATCATACCAAACGAATGCAGCGAATTTTTTCTGTGTCATATAGTATGGATTCCAAGTATGTTATCAGTGGTAGTGATGATGGTAATGTTCGACTATGGCGAAATCAAGCAGCTGAACGGTCAAATGTGAAATCCGCCAAACAGAGGACACAAATTGAATACGATAATGCATTAAAGGAACGTTATAAACACATGCCTGACTTGAAACGAATTTCTCGACATCGACATTTGCCAAAGGCTGTCAAGAAGGCGGCTGAAATTAAACGTGATGAATTGTCCAGTATTAAAATGCGTGAAGCCAATCAACGACGACATTCAAAGAAAGGTGCGGTACCTTATCAAAAGGAGCGAGAGAAGCATATTGTTGGTGTGGCATTAAATAAAGAAGAGAAAGACAAGTCCAAGTAAAAATCTATTAATATTAATTAATCTATATGCATTGTTATTACTGTAATTATAAGTTCTTTTTTTTTTATTTTGAACGTTTCTTTTGGTACGCTGCCAAGGCAATTTTGGATAACGCATCAAACTCCCCACTATTCTCACACATGCTTCTAAAAATTGTGTCCTGTTGTAACAAAGTATGTGGTTCATCATATTCAACCACCTCCCCTGCATCCATTACCAAAATTTTATCATAATCAGCAATAGATCGCAATCGATGAGCAATGGTTAATAATGTAGTTTGGTTGAATTCTTCTCGAATAGTGTTTTGAATTCTTGCATCGGTATCATAATCAATTGATGCAGTAGCTTCATCTAATAACAAAACTTTTGGATTTTTCAACAAAGATCGTGCCAAACACATCAATTGCCGTTGGCCTTGAGATAAATTATTCCCCCCTTCAGTAACTTTACTTTCCAAGTTCAAGAATTGGTTGATATTTTCACTATCACTAGTGTTAGCAGAGTTTGTGGATTGTGCACTAGAGTCCGGAGTTCCTTGAACCAAATGGACTCTTCTCAAGGCTTCAAAAACTTGTGTATCGCTATAATATCCAAATGGATCCAAATTACTTCGAAGAGTACCGGTAAACAATGTTGGATCTTGAGGAATGATTGCCAAAGCTTGTCGTAAATCTTGTAGCCCAATGGTACTAATATCAAGTCCATCAATTTTGATCCCTCCTTGGTCGGCTTCAATCATTCTAAACAATGCGGTAATAATTGTACTTTTACCTGCCCCAGTTCTTCCCACAACCCCAATTTTATTAAAAGATGGGACCACAAAGGTGGCATTCTTAATAACCAATGGCAAATCTTTAGCGTATCTCAAACTTAAATTGTTAAACTCAATTTCACCATTACTTGGCCAGTTCGGTGGTGGTCGACTATTTTCAATAACTGCTGGAGCTTCTGGTTCCACATCGGTATATTCTTGAACTCGTTCCAAAGAATTACCTTGCATTTCCAATTCCGCATAGATTCGCACCGCCCATAACACAACATCATTAAATGTCAAAGCATATGATAGTGACAAGCCTGCCAACCCCGGATCAATTTTCCCTAAACTTGCAAGACAAAAGAATGCAGCGCCTGAACAAACCAACCCACCTACAGTTTCAACTCGGAAGTATAACCACCGATTGGCAACCCATAGGTAATAATATGGACGATGATTAGCATCAATTTTGCGCAAATTATCTCGAATGAATCGTCGTTGATCACCATACGCTCGAATGGTGGTGGTGCCGGATAAGGTTTCGCCAAACGATTGGAAAATTGGACTTCGAGAAACAGAATCTAATCGTTTCAATTCTCGTGAACTGGTCAAATAGAATGTCGCAACGGCATAATAGAATGCCCCGATTAATCCAGCAGCGATGGTGAAACCAGGAGTAATGACGCAGATCAATCCAAGAGTGACAATTAACGTTAATAAACAACTAAAGAAATCAATAGTTAATGGAGTTAAATCTTGATCCATTGCTTCGACATCTTTTGAAAATCGGTTCATTAGTCGGCCAATTGGAGTTGAATCAAAGAATCGCGATCGTGCTCTGATAACTGAAAACAACAATTTTTCAAACAGATATTTGGATGCTCGGATACTACCTTGATAAGCAATCAGTTCTTTAAAAGTACCAGCCAAAACATTGACAACCCCAATTAAAATGTAAATACCAAGATAATAAGATAATGAATGAACTGGTTTGTTAACAACTTGTGGTTCGGCCGTCACATTGGTATATAAAGCATACATTTTGGCTTGCATGTTATTGATACTAGCATGAATACCAGAAACCGATAACTTTTCAACCATTCCTTTAACTGTCCATTCTCGAATCCACCAGGATAATGTAACATTAGTCAATTGCTGAGCTACAAACAACGATACAATTAAAATCCAGAACCAGTGTTTACCCATAGCAACCATATAATTATACAGCACTGTTTTATCAACCGACCCTCTAGCCATAGCTTCTTCCTCAACGAGCTTAACATTCTTTTTTGATTCATCTTTGATTGCCTTTTGTTCCGCCAAATCGGCAGTCTTTTTGTCAACTTTTTGCAAATCTTCTCTAGTCAAGTCGGTTTTTGAATTTACTCGAGTAGGAGCTTCTGATTGTGGTTGAGAAATGTTGATCAATTCTTCATCACCTAATGCACCAGTTTGAATAACTTCAGTAGAAGTACCTTGAGCTTTAATTCGTCCATTTTCCATAACAACGACCTTGTCAGCCTGGGTAATACTTAAGGAAACATTATGCGACACAAGAATAATTGTTCGTTCTTTGTTAATTTCACCTGCCAAACAATCGTTATAAATGTGTAATGCAGTATGGGAATCGACTGCACTCAAACAATCATCCAAAACCAAATGCTTAGATGAAGAATACACAGCTCGAGCTAAACTAATTCGTTGCTTTTGACCTCCTGATAATGTAATCCCCTTTTCACCAACTTCAGTGGCATCACCAGATTCCAGAATGTCCAAATCCCGTTCCAATTGACATGCTTTTAATACATTTTTGTATCGTTTTTCATCATATTCGGCAGCAAACAAAATGTTATTTTTCAAAGTATCATTTAATAACCATGCCTGTTGGCTACAATACGCAATAGTTTCACATAACCCTGTACTATCTGGTTGGATCTCTTCTCGGCTACAAGCCCCTGGTAAAAACACATATCCCTTATCCAAACTCATTTCACCTAATAACGCCATCAACAATGATGTTTTACCACTACCAGTGGCACCTGCGACCACAGTCATTTTACCCACTGGGAAATCGATATTCAAGTCTCGTAATTTGAAATCAGCTTTGTTACTATTATTATTATCACCCTCGATAGTTTCAGTACCACCCCATGAAAAAGATGCATCATCACTGAAACCAATATATGGTTGGTCTGGTCGTCGAGTAGTATTAGCGTTCAATTGGTTATACTTGTCAGTTTCACCTTCGGTTAAAAATTCAATAACTCGATATAATGAAACTTTAGCTTGCAGCACTTGTGCTAGCAAAAAAGCCAACATATCCAATGGACCTCTCATCAAATTGAATAAAGCCAATGAGGTAAACGCGACAGAAGCAGTCAATTCCATTTGTTGTAAAACTGTATATGAATAAAAGGTAACAACAGTGACAGCGACTGGGGTGGCAAAGAATAATGCAGCACCCAAAGTAAACAAAATAAACCGTTTTCGTAAAACTTGTAATTCTTTGGTTCTATATTCCAAAACTCCTTCCGCAAATTTATGTTCCCAGGCAAAGAATTTGATAATCCGAATAGCTTGTAACAGCTCATTCATTCTTTCTACTCGTTCATCAGTCACTGACATTAGTTCTCTTTGAATAGCAGCAAACTTTCTAGCAAACAACCAATTCAATGGTAAAGCACAAAACATTGCAATTGATCCAACCAATGCACTCCATCCTAACAATCCATATAAAAAGACAATTGCCAAAATAAGTTGTAAAATACCAGATACGAAATAATGCATCCCAGGAGCTAGTTCAGAAACTTTGAATGCATCAACAGACATTAAGTTTATAATAGCACCAACATTTGCTTGAGTACTATCTTTTTTTTCATTTTTATTTTTTTCATCATCATCATTTTTTTTTTCTTCTTGACCTAATTTGCCGGTTGTAGCAGAAGCCTTTCGTTTCAATGCTTTTGCATAAATAGATCCAATCAAAATAGCTCTAATCTGAACTGCCGCCTGTCGACCAATCATTAATGCCAACCCATTACAAACAGATTTTACCACATTAAATGCAAAGATCCCAATGACATACAACCATGCGACATTTTTTGGGTAAATCGATGGATCTTCAATATAATTCAAAATCAGTTTGATAAAAATCGCTGGACCAAACATTGCCATTGCATAAATAGATGCCAACGCACCGGCTTGAGTAAACTGAACTTTAAAAGTTGTCAAAAATGCCCATATAAATTTCATTTTTTTGGTCAATCGCTTAAACCGTTTCATGGCGATATGTGCATGATCGATTTCTCTCAATTCCCAAATCTGATCTGCTGTAATCAATTCCCAATATCCTCTCCAAACATATTGATTAGCAAAACTGAATGTAATTCTAGAAAAGATTGAAGAAACTGCCTCATTATTTGGTTGACGGTTTGGATCGGTTAAATATAATCGAGCTGGTTTATTTCCAAATTTAGCACTGAAATTTAAACACACTAACAATGTTGATAACAAAAATTGTGCCGTATAAAAATTTTTGGAAGCACTTGAAAAAGGATGGATAAGGCAACTTCGAAATGGCACACCAGTACAAGCCCATGCTACTGGATATAAAAACGTTGAATGGTACCATAACCCACCCATCGGGGCAGTTTGTGACCGAACATATGCCATCCGAATTGTTGATAGTAAAAACGCATATAACCAAAATAATACCATCCAATGATCAATATTATCATAAACCCATTCTCGATAAATAGCTGGTGAATAATTGGCAGTTATAGACAACCCCAATTGGCTAGCAACTGCCACCCATTCAACAGCCACTCGGATTCTTTCCGATGTTGGTCGTAAAACTGTTGCAATAATAACCTTTTGAGTATCATTTTCCAGCCCACCTTCATCCCCCGGATGTTCCTGTTCTTTTGATTTTTTTTCTTTCTTATCAAAGATCGCACCATATGACATGTTTTGGTATAAATATTCATGCTCATCTTCTTCTTCTAATTCATCGTTCAAATCATGATGGTTGGAATCAACTGGTGCTAATAATGGTTGATATGCTGGATCTTTGGAATAAATCCGTTTCTTGATTGATTTTCTAACTGAATTGAGTACTAAAATACATGACGCTGTACCCAACACCGCCATGGGGAGTGTTTGAATATACCTATGCAGTTAGTATTGTTTTTTTTGTCTTTATTTTTTTTTTTTTTTATAAACATACTTTTGTCTAAAGCATACATTTAAATCATCGACTTCCCATTTGGAGCCGTTACAATGATTTGCGGTTCCAAGAACCATATTATATTATAAATATATTAATTAATATATTGTCCGTGTCGAGAGAGTTGGTTCAATTAAAACTGACTAAATTGAAATCGAAAGGAATCGTCGGGTGCCGAATATCCCTTTTTTACTTTTTTATTTTATTTATTTTTTTTTTTTTTAATTGCTAATTTCCAGCGCTTTTAAAAATTTGTCTGGATCGCAATTTTTATGCTTAAATATAAAATTTCTAAGACAAGCCAAGTGATGGTATGCTAATCGCGTTGTAAAGTTACCAAAAAATTGTGTAATTCAAAGCAACAGCGATTGAAAAATCTGTCAAATTTTTTTTACAGCAAAATTGGATATAATCTACTATACTAACTGATGATTGTTCGTGGTAACAAATTAATTGCCGATTTTTTGGTAGAGAGAGATCGCAAGAGAGGAAGAGAAGAGAAAAAAAAAGGAGAAAAGAAAACAGAATTAGAAGGAGATATTGATTTTTATTTATACTATTTTATATTAGCGTGTAAAATATAAGCCTTTTTCAAACGTTCTGAGTCTGTGATCATTTCTTTTTGAATGCAACTTTCCTACAATCAACATTAATGTGCGAGCCGTGCCATGATTATGACTATAAGGTTAGACTGTCTTTTCCCGCTTTGAATATCGACAGCTTTACCCATGGCGAAGTTGCCGCACGTGAACGTGTATACGAATACACTATATTCCAGTGTAACTCGATCCATAAAAAAAAAAAAAAAAGTTTAAAGAGTTGCGACTGAAATTTTCACCAATGATTTTTGATATATAACTAATAAAAGGAGGCTATAGAAGGATGTTGAGCTTGTTCCATGGATAATATTACAATTCAGATTTTTAGGATGCCGACGATTCTATTATTCAATAAGAGGCTATTCTGCATAAAGAGGGGTATCTAATATTGTGCAGTTTAGCACAGATCGAGCTGATCCATGGATCTACCCATAAAATAAAAAAATTGCAATTAATAGCTAAATTTAATCACGATCGGTACCACCGCAGTATACCATAATTTAGAGATCTGCTGATATATCAATCCAGAACAAAAAACGGCAATAAAATAAAATAATACTTAGGGTATTAGTTTTTGTGTGATGTCTGAAAAATTCTTATGGTGAGTCATTAAGACTACAATCGTATCATCGTTACCGAAGCCTCACACTTGATTCAAAATAAAGTATTATCAATAAAATAAGTGCCTGTATTAAAAATTTGGCAATAATGTTGTCGATGCGAACAACAATTTTGTCTACAGATCGATCGACCTTGGATATAAAAATAAAAAAATTCGTTATTCAAGGGACGCTCTAAATTTATTAATAGATTTGTAGTCGTTAGCATGTTAACTGCATAGCTGAACTGGTTAGGTCTCTAGGGCTCTATTTTAACGAACCAAGTCGTCAACTGAAAACTTATTGATCTCAACATATGTCTATGCTGTTTCCTCCGCAGCACCCCCCTTTTCGCTAAATCTGCTAGAACCATATGTTTTTCACAAGGATCGCGGAAATCGACGGTAAAAATTGGGTGGTATTCGCAGCATTTAACGCTAAAAAGTGTGTGCTGGCCTGTAAAAAAAAAAAAAGTATAGACAAAAAGAGCAATAAATAGTTTTTTGGTTCAGATTTGTATACGAAATACGATTAAAAAGATCCCCGCAGGACCTGTTAATGTTATTAGCACTGTATTATTATTTTTTCCCCAGCCTGTACCTTAGCTACCAATTTTTTTTTTTTTTTGGGATTCTAGCAACACAATATATAATATTGCCTGGCTAAATCGGCATTCAACAATAGAGAGTTGTTGATTCTTTAGTCTTGTTCTTTATTTATTTTTTGTCAACCAACTGTGTGAAGCGTGTAAGTAGGCGCCGTCGAAAAATTGAAATATAATTTAGCTGTCATGGTGTACCACTAATTTAACCGCGCGAGGTGGTGGGGGGAGACGTCGCAGTAAATAAACTTTTTTATCGTGAGTAAATATTTGGTGTACACGACGCGTTTAGTGGTCTCAGAGCTCTGTTAGCGTGTGAAAAATGCCACCGCTAAAGCGCCATCAAACGATACAAACACAATTATCGGTAGAGATTGGAATTAAAAAAAAACGGGCATGACAAATAATCTGGAAACTAGATAGATCCAACAAGGTCAATTCTCATCTTATCAAAATATTTTGAATCAGGAAACGAATTTGATTTTTAGGACTTTGTCTGTTCGTCCCAGCTCTATTATCTCCCCAATCATCATTACCGTTTATTGATATATAATATTCCAGTTTAATTACTTATACTGAGGTTTTATTTCTTTATGGGGACGGTAATTTAAGTTTATAAATTAGGATACATTTATCACCCCCGCTTCGGCTCGCATGCGGTGTTTGTTTACTGTCAATCTTGATTTAGCAGCAGCAGCAAGATCTAGACACTACTCCACACATTAAGCTTTTTCAACTGTAACGTTTAACCGAACTTTTAGATACAAATCTATATTGGTAACATATTATTAAATTCCAAAAACGATAGATAATAAGGTTAACGGTTTATTAAGACTATAAAGATTACATATCATCAACTTCTGTCTCCAATTATACTAATAATAATAAACCATATACTGAAAAAAAAAAAAGGTACAAAAAAAAAAGAAAAATTAAAATAAAATAATTCAGTAAAATTCTAAAAATACAATGCTTTTCTTAAGAAAGGTTTAGCCTCTCTTCTTTTTTTTTTTTTTTTTTTTTATGGCGACTCAATATTAACATCCAATACCATTGAAACATCTTCAACATTATCACTAGCCAAATCTTTCAAAAATGGAATCATATCCAACAATTCATTATCATGAGCATCTGAAAACCAACTAGAGACAGGTACAGCATGCTGAGGATGGAAAACATAAGAAGCAGGTGAATTGTCTATAATAATAGTATCATTCAGGGGTCTCCCCAATTGTGATAAGTTTTTGATATAATTGCCATTGTTATTATAACATGATTCTCTAAATAATCGATGATGAATGACTTTATGAATATCCAATTGATCTAATAACGGATCACCATATTTACTAACTGATGCAGTAAAGACAACAACTTCATATAATTCACCAACTTGTCTCATAAATTCATCGACTCCCGGTCGTTTAATCACATAAACACAATGATACTGGTTTTCAATTTCAACCGGGATTACAAAATCGGCTTGATGAATGTATTTAAACGATGAATGAACCAATGTTTCATCCAAATCAAGTACCAAACATTTTCTACCCTTTATATGTTCAGGGACTGGTGGTAACAATGGTTCTTCTTGAACTGGCGGTTCCAGAGCCGACTCGTCAACTTCTGGAGACTTTTCAACCACATCTCCTCCCTCATTCATTGGTGACTGTACCGTCTCTTCTGCTCGTCTAACTACTGCATCCTCATCCTCTTCTTCTTTACCTTGCCTGCTTGGGTTCTCAATATTATCATCAATCTCATTAGTATTATTATTAGGAAGTGGTGGCACTGGTTTATCTAGTATGCGCTCTTTGGTATTAGTATTATTATTATTATTATTGTTAGTAACGGTCGATTCATAATTTGGTGCAGTTGTTTCTGGATACGTCTGGTTATTATCATCACGTTGAGAGGCCGGTTGACCCAAATCAGTTAATGCAGTTGCTTCTTGTTTATTAAAATCATCATGATCACGATCATCAGTGACACAGCACAGAGCAGTCAGTATCTTTTTATATAAAGGTTTTGAAAATTTCTGTTCTGGTGATGACGACGATGCTGCTTTGTTAGTATTACGATACGGCTGCTGGTGTTGTGAAGATGGTTTTGTTGTACTACTTGCTGCTGTAGCTTTATTCGTAGTACGCGGCTGACCATCATGCTGCTCTTTCTGTTCGGTTATCTCTTGCTGCTGCTGCTGCTGCTGCTGGTGATGCGGATGAGGAGGAGTTGCTGTTGTTGCAGAAGCATCATCTTTATCTAAAGTTGCAGTAACTTGAGAAGATGTGGTGACTTTAGAATCGCGATTGCCGTTGTTGTTGTCGTTGTTGACAGCGTTGGACAGTTTCTCGGATACTTGACCATCATTAACTCCCGTTTCTGTTAAAGGATTAGAATCTAATTGGAATGTTAGCGCGTTCATATATAAACATTTAAATGTTTGGTTAAAAATTATTATCCCCCTTAAAATTTGGGGGTTTGTTTTTTTGATGTCGCTTTTTTAAACCCACGATGAAAATAGAAAACTACTTACCACTCATCCCTTGTTTAGAATTTTTTTTTGGCTATTATCAATACCAAAAAAAAGAATCAACAACAAAGATAAAATACGGTTGCGTATGAACCAAAAAAAAAAAAAAAATTTTTGATTTGAAAGTTGAAAAGAAAGCAAATTAGACAACAAAACAAAAAATAACAAAAAAGTTGTGAGTGTGAAGATGGGTGGTGAAAAAATAAAAAAATAAAAAAAAAACAATATCTGTGTGTGTGTTGACGATGTTGTGGGCAAAAAACAATTCTGTTAAAGTTCAAGTAGGGAAGAAATAGAAATTTTAAATGGGAAAAAAAAAATAAAAAGAATTAAAAAAAAAAAAAAAAAAAATACGCTTAAAAAAATGTTGTTTTCGCTACAAGGCAATTTTTGTCTCACAACAGGTTTTTGCTGCTAAAATAAAATTGAGTTCTTATGTGCTTAATAAAAAAATAAAAAGGAAGCTATTTAATTTTTGTTGTTTGATGATAGACAGATTTACCCTCAATTATCTGTATAAGCTTATATGGCAGATTATAATTAATATAAATTGATATTAATCTATAATCCGGTTTGGCTGATTTCCTAAATAGAACAGATATGTCGGAAAGAGGGTAATAGAATAATTATACAAAAGGTAGAATCTGCGAAAAAAAAAACATTGTTGAGTGTGAATTCAATTGGTTACTAACTATATCTATTACTAAAATGTTTTTTGGCCCTAGATTGGTTTAAAATAAATTGATGAATGAAGTGAAAATAAATTTCATTATATTTTGAAAAAGACAATTGATTCCCACAATAAGTTAATCAGCAAAAAATAAATACTTGTATTCGGTTTAGATACCTTCAATTTAAATAGACCAATTACCCAACTACTTGGTGGTATGGCAGCAAAGTTACGCGTTCTATTTTAGCAGTTCAATATAGCAACCTAAAATGCCAAACTTTTGATGATTGACTTAGTTTAATTAAGGTGTAACTTGGTTTCACCATTAAAAAAAAAAAAAAAAAAAAAGAGGGTGTATATTGGCAACTGAAAAAAAAAAAAAAAAAAAACGATTCATCCATGTATACATGCACATAATGCAGTGTGAACAAACAGTACAGTAACG
>JAJLUN010000071.1:30774-46949 GCA_030564365.1 Blastobotrys arbuscula | reverse complement strand
AAGCGCTATTTATAATACTCATATACGCCCAATTTACTACTCAAATAGGACGTTTTATTCGGGTTTTAATGTCTAATTGGTTTTTTAATCACCTTTAGCAAATTTCAAAGTTCAAAAAAGGAACTGTATAATTATGCAGAGCTGTATTGCACTCGACAAAAAACCCCTCGAGATCTGAGGATGACTATTTTGGTTCAGCATGTACCTTGATCGGTATACACTATTACATGTGTTATAACTTTTACCAGAAAACTCATTATTATTTTTATTTTTTTTAATTTCATGTGATCACGAAATTTTGCACCATATTCATGTGTATATAGGTATATCTAGTACATTTAAATTGTTAGTCGGCCTCTACGGTTCTGTTGGCTTTTAAGTTTCATTTATACAGGGTGGATCGAACCATTGGACTAACAAGCATTACTTTACTTAATTCTCATAAATATAATAATAACTTTTGAGCTCGAGCAATTGGTAACTAATGTGTCTAAAAAAAATTAGGTTAGAATGCCTGTTTATAACCGAACCTTAAACTGAATAAACAAAAACAAAAACAAAAACAAAAAATACCGATAAAATTGTAAAATAAGCCGTGAAAACGGAATCTTAACTTGTTAATCTTACAAACTTTGTAAACTTTGAATTAAATTACCGATGTGCTGGAAAATACCAACGCCGTTGATGTGCCACCCATCGAATTAAAACAATACTATACATGTAACAATAATAATGGTGTACAAGCATTAGTGGTAGATAAAGTTTGGTATAAGTTATAGAACTCCGGTACCCACAATAGGGATACAAAACTTGTTTAGATCATAGATATCCGAGAAGTGGCGTAGTGCACTTTTTGATAAACTGGCGGTCCTCGAATGATTAGGACAAAGGCGTTGGAGTTTAGGACATTTTTGTATAAATTGTGGCAAGTTGATGACGATGTACTGTAGTAGTAAGTTACATACACCTCGGGCGCAGCGCCGCACGCTTGGTCCATGGGTATAGACTAAGACAACAACAAAAAAACAAAAAAATCATGTACGACCGTGAAAGGTAGGATAATGGTGTACTTTATTATAAAGAAAGAAAAAATTGTATCCAAAATAGTTATATATATATATATATATGCACAATGGGAGCTTCCTTTTTGAATATTTTTCGTATAAACCCATCACTATTTACTACCTACTTGTATTTTATCCTTGTCTAATGAACGTTCCTCTTGAAATAAACCGACTCATATCCGAATACTTGGATTTTGACACTTTAATAAACACCCGACTAGTAAATAAACAATTTAACCGCCTATCAACTGAGCGCATTTGGCAAACAGTATCAATCGACTTTATACACCCGACCAACACATCAGATTCTATTGAATATACAATCATTCGAACTCCAAATAATAAACTCGTATCAAATTCGAGTTATAATCTACAAGATTTGAAATGGATCCAACAAATTAATGTTGCAATTATACAACTTGATTTTTTAATCAGCAAACAGCATAATAGCTTGGATAATGCGGGGCTGGGAACAAACTTAGCTAATATACCCAGCAAAAAGTTTGATCAATTTATAGACGATTTGTGTTCAATAAAGAATGGTGGATCGTTAGAGTT
Source organism: Blastobotrys arbuscula (assembly GCA_030564365.1). Taxonomy (NCBI): domain Eukaryota; kingdom Fungi; phylum Ascomycota; class Dipodascomycetes; order Dipodascales; family Trichomonascaceae; genus Blastobotrys; species Blastobotrys arbuscula. The sequence continues at coordinate 45,327 of JAJLUN010000071.1, read as the reverse complement.
GAACATGAATGTAGAGTTATCATGTGAATTTGCATTGATTGAAAATTTCTCCCCATTAAAAAAATTGTTGGAGAGGTATAAAACTACGGAACTTGTGTGTCATTTGGATTAGTTAAAAAACAGTTTTATAGATTTTTTTTTTTTTTTTTTTCGATCAACAGATGATCTTTCGATAGAACGTTCTAAGTATAATAATCCCTTGGTGGCCGATATTTATTATTTAAATTGTTCCAACCATCAGATGTTTAAAAGCTATTTATAATCTCAACGTTATAACTCGGTCCCCAAAGGCACTTTATTATAATTTAGTTTATTTAATGAAATTTATTGCATATCATTATTATTCGTGAAGACGGGTATATATGCGAGGAAGAAAAATGGCTAATCCCCCCGGGAGGGGTCTATTTTTATTTTATATCATTTTTAAAAGCTCAAACCCTTTTTAAAAAGTATATCTCAACTGTCCTGTGTAGCATATCTTGAAAAGATCTTAACATGGCAGGCTGGGAATTCGAACCATCATAAAGTATTTTGCGATTTCAGCTTACTGATGGGGGATTTTTTTTTATGGGCCCGCCTAAGTTTTTTTCTTTCCTTTCAAGCGCAGCAGGTATCAAACAAAAAATGGGTTTTCAGCCGTGCCCTATTGGTACTTTATCAGGAAATTATTATTCATCTTGCAGGTAATTTTAAAAACTCAAATCCAAATTAGAACTGGTGTAAGAATTCTTAAGCATAATAATTTTAAGCTCAAAAGGCTAGCTAGCCGCCCCAGCCAGTCGCCAGCCGCGCTTGCTTGGAAACTGCTGGAAATTTTTATTAGCGGGAAAACTTCGGCGGGGAACGGCCGGTTTTTTCTTTGCACAGTCAGTTGATAGAATTTATATCTCAATATTCGCCACCTCCAAGCATTATTTATCACAAAGTGTTATGGTAATTCTAACATTTTGTAATAATTAATATGGCTGCTTTTATTTTTTTTATTTTTTGTCTTTTGTCTTTTTATTTTTTTTGGATTCTTTTATTATAAAGTCTTTTTGATGTTTGCTGAATTTCAAAAAATTTTGTCCACCGGTTCTGTTACAGCCGCCGCCAGCGTACAAAATACCACTAATGAGGGGTATCAATTGAAAAAGAAAAAAAAAAAAGCCCCACGCAAAACATGGGCTACCCATTCAACGTAATGCGTTTTGATAACAATTGACCTTCGAATAATACCTTTAAAATCCCCACTTCCAAAGCGACCCAAATTATTTAAATAGGTTTTTTTGTTTTCTGACGGATCAAATACAGATCTGGGCCGTGCTGTCAGCCATGCATATACATCTATGCATAACACCAAAAGTCCTTTATTCTTTAAACTATGCAACGGTTCGCTCCACTCCACTCACTACCCTGGCTGTCTTGTTCAAAAACAATAGCCGCCTTCGCGGCTATTCTGTAGACTCCAATGCATGAAGATAGATTTTCTTATCATCTCTCTCCAAATCGCGATTACTCTTACTGTCCGGCTCCATCAATCCGAATGATTGATTATCAGCGGCCCCGTTGGTTGGTTTTGCTTTTCATTCTAGTAAATTTTTTTTTTTTTTTTTTTTTTTCCCCCCTCTGACTTAACTCAGGGATTTGGAAAAGAATCTGTTTTAATTCATAATCTCTTATTTAAAGTGGGGTGCATGTCCGCTATCAAGATAAGCACACAGCAAAAAAATTTAATTCCTTATTTTTTTTATATTTATTTATAATGCCAGCATCATAGTATTAATATTGAAATAAAAAGATATAAAAACAAAAAACAAAAAAACTTAATTAATAGTTCATCATATAAAGATTTTCAACAATTGAGAAAATCTAATAAAACGGACCCTTTCTCTCTTTATTCTTCTTCTTCTTTTGTTAAAAAAAAAGCCAATCAAATTTTATAACTATTATTATAATGGAGACTGATGAAATTTTTGAGGAACGAATCCCTGGGACATCCTACATTATTGATCAAAATAATGAGAATTCCTTAGCTGAAAACAAAAAAAAAATAGGGAATATTATCTTACACCCTCAACCATCCAATGATCCCAATGATCCATTAAATTGGACAACATTTCGAAGGGAATACCACTTTGCTTTGGTTTGGCTTTGGTCATTTATTCTGGCCGTTGCTGTCAACTACGTTGGCCCTATTTATAACGTCATGGCTGATTATTATAATGCAACATTGAACGAAATGAATATTAGCAGCGCATTATGCTATTTGTTTCTAGGGGTTGGATGTGTTATTTTACAACCTTTAGCAATGAAATTTGGAAGAAGACCTATTTACATATTAGGGACGCTTTTAAACATTCTGGGTAATATTGTTCTTGGGAGTTGTGATAATTTGGGCTCATTGTATATGAACAATATTCTATGTGGTATTGCTGCAGCGCCAGTAGATTCATTAGTGCAAATTTCAATTACTGATATTTTCTTCTTGCATGAGCATGGGCGACGATTGAGTATTTATATATTCTCATTATATGCAGGGTCGTATTTGGGACCTGTGGCAGCCGGGTATATTTATGATGGTACAAATGATTGGAAATGGTGTGCATGGATATTGTTAGTGATTAGTGGGGCATTATTGATCTTGCAATGCTTGACAATGGATGAAACTTTATACAGACGAAAAATTACCGGGGTTAATCCACAAACGAATTCCAAGACCATTGCTACTGAAAAGGCTGATGATGACAAGAATAATTTTTCAATTAAATCTGGCTCGCAAGAAGAATATGTTGAAGATGTTTTAGCAGAAAGCCCACCACCACCTTTAAAAACATATTGGCAAAGAATGAAATTATTCCATTTAGAACACGGTAGTGATTTGCCATTATGGAAGTTATTTTGGAACCCATTCCCAACAATCGTATTCCCGGCCGTTATTTGGTGTTCAGTTGCGTATGGCGTTCAAATCTGCTGGCTATCATTATTAGCCATCACTCAGTCTGAATTTTTCAGTTATGCTCCATATAACTTTAGTGCAAATGCAGTTGGGTTAATCAATTTTGCTTCATTAATTGGAGGGTTTTTTGGTATGGTTTATGGCTCAGTTTCCGATTATTTCCAATTATGGATGACCAAGCGAAATAAAGGGGTTTTTGAACCAGAATTCCGATTATGGACTTTGACCATTTCTGGGATGATTAATGTAATTGGGTTGTTGATGTATGGGTTGGGGGTTAAACACGGTATCCACTGGATGTTCCCAGTGACGGGCGTTGCATTGATTTCATTTGGTATCAGTGCATGTGGTGCAATTGCAATTACTTATGCAGTTGATTCATATCCTGGAATCACTGGGTTTACAATGGTATTGATTCTATTTATCCGAAATTTACTGGGCACTCTGTTTACTTTTGTGTTCCAATATTGGCTTGATGGAATGGGAATTACTAACACTACCATCTTTTTGGCAGTAATTTGTTTTGTATCTAATGGATCTTTTATCATTTTTATAAAATGGGGTAAACATTGGCGAAAAATAACCGCCAATGCTTATTATTCAATGATGGATGGTAATAATCATTGATATAAAATATATGTTTAGTTTTTAGAGTAGTTTAATAGTAATACATCGGAACTCCGATTTTTTTGTGTTTAAACTTTTTGTGTTGGGTGAAATTTTTAATTTTTTTAATTTTTTTAATTTTTTTATTGAACACCCAAGATTTTTTTATTTATTGTAAATGTTCATTACTTGTAAACAAACATTTTTATTATAGAATCGATACCCCTCAGTCCTACCAACTTTTTTTTTTTAAATTGTATTTTATTTTTTATTATTATCTTTTAAGATAAAATGTCGTTTGAAAACTCACCATTTGCAAAATCATTATACTTATCAGGATCACCTAAACGCAACACACAAACACCTACTAAAACCAAACAACCAGCACAACAACAGCTGAATTTCAACAATTCTCCAAAGACCCAAACAAAATTTAATCCGTCAACTCCTCAAAGAAGTGGTCCAATATCTAGCCCATCATCTCCTCGAACTCCACAAACTACGACATCTACTAACTATGATAATACTTTTAATACACCAAACGCGTACAAACCATCAACGCCAAATTCAAACTCGATCCCAACTGGGCACTGGAAACATCCCTCATTAGATCAAGTTCGAAAACGAACAGTTAATAAAGAAATGGTTTTGAAAAAAGTTATTATCAACAGTGTGGTATTAACAATTGTTCATACATTAACCAAATGGGCCAATTTATCCAATTATTCTGATGAATTGGAATGGATGGTTTATATTATTTATACAATCTATGCATTGGAATGTTTACTCTGTTACAACATTTTATTTGGATTTTATCAATTGATTAAACCCCAAGAACGATTTGATGATTTACCAATGACTCCAGGCCAACGGAAATTATTAGGGTTACCAGATTCTCCAAAAGCAGTTTCAGCTCCAAACAGTCCAACTCCTCCGAAATATTTAAAATCATCCCCTCAAACTAGAATCTCTCCTCGTCCTTCTCCATTATCAAAATCTACTACTAACAGTCCAAGCAAAAACTCTCCATTATCAAAGTTTTCACCATCTCCATCAAAAAAGATTCCAAATAACAATTTATCCAGCCCTATGAATAAAATCTCTTCACCAAGTCCAATTAATACTACTACCAATACTAAAAGTTTTATCAACAAAGTAACTGATACCCCATCATCACCAACTATTACTACTACTACTACTAACACTCCATTCACCCCTACAGGGAGATACATGTACATGGCAGACTCACCAAGTCGAAAATCCGCATTAAAACGACGATTGTAATAATTATTTCTAGTCTATATTGAATATTAAGAAAAAAAAAAAAAATTTATAAAATTTACCAATGATTTTGATGCAAAAATTGTAATTTTTGTTTCAAGTCCGGGTTAATACCACCTGGGGCAGTAGACAATGCAAATTTCATAGTTCCTTGTAAACTTTGGAACCCGCCTTGAATCAAATGTTCTTCCATCTTGACCAAAATCGCTTCAGTCAAAGAAGCAGCATTGGCACTGTTAGCCTTCAAGTTACCAACCACGGTTTCAACAGTAACTGGCTCTTCATCTTCTCTCCACGCATCGTAATCAGTAGACATACAAACCATTTGATAAGCGATTTCTGCTTCTTTGGCCAATTTTGATTCTGGAACTGCACTCATGTTAATAACTGCCCCATCCCATGATTTGTATAATTTTGATTCGGCACGGGTACTGAAAGCAGGGCCTTCCATACAAACCAAAACTTGGTCTTTACCTTGGCCACAAGTCTTTCGACTATGCAACAAAATTTTGCTATCATCTTCACCTTTCAAAACATGGCCAAACTCTGCAATCAAATCTCCCAATTCATTATCAAATGGATCACCAAACCCAACATGACCAACAAACCCGGTATCAAAGAATGATGACTGTCGAATGCCTTTAGTTCGGTCAATGATTTGGTTTGGTAATACAAAGTCTCGTGGTCGAATTTCTTCTCTCAAAGACCCAACAGCACTGAATGCCACAATGGCTCGAACACCAATATGCTTCAAAGCGGCAATGTTAGCTCGTGCTGGTACCGTGGTAGGGGTGAATTCATGGTGTTCCCCATGTCTACTTAAAAATGCAATTGGGAACCCAGTAGGAGTTCTGGAAATTGTAACTGGAGATGATGGGAGACCCCATGGTGTTTCAATAGTTAATCTGGCAACTGGTTTTAAACAGCTCATGGAGTATAACCCGGTACCCCCAATTATGCCTAACAAAACTGGTTCTTTAAACTGTGTTAATAAATTCTTGAATCTCTTGCGATTTATCAGCATTAATTTTTTTTTTTTTATAGGTTTATTTCATACCATCAAATGTAGTAGGCAAAGCAGACATGTTTTTGAATTTAGTAGTTTTAAAAGAAAATTTTGAAATGAGAAAACTAGTTGAATATATAATATTGTTAGACGCGGCGGTCCCAATTAATATACAGTTAAATATTCGTATCTCATATTTTTAAGATCCAAAGACTGAAAATAATTTTTTGTGGAAAAAAAAAAAAAAGCCCACCGATCTCCGATTGAGTAGTACGTGGAAATACTGCGGAGAGACTATAAAAAATAAATAAATAAAAACAAAAAATAATTTAAATAGACGGCTCTAAACCTTTATATTCTTCGACAATATTTTTAACAACTGCTCTTGCATCATCAAACTCTTCTAATCCATTTTCAAAATATGGCTGACGTTTATATTGTTCCAAAAACGCCTGTCGTTTCATTAATCGATCATATTGATCAATAATTCGGTTAAATAATGAGGTGATTGATGTGTGGTTTGCCAACATTAAGCCCGAAATTCGAGATGTTGATGAAGCAGGTAGATAAGGGGACCGTCTTGCTAACGATATTTGTAAAGAGGTTGGAGCACTTGGTAAAAAATTTGCCAAGTTTCTCTCGCGAATTCGCAGTAAACTTTTATGAATATCTGTTGGCTCAACTTCCCCCTGAATAATATTTAATAATGAGATATAACAACTAGTCTTTGTTTGACCAGTGCTTACCATTCGATTTTTTGGTTGCAACAACCGTCTCATTACATCCAACACTGTAGTTTTCCTTACAAGTTTGGCGCTTTCAACCGTATCATTAGTAAATGGCGTATAACTAGTCATCAAAAAATGGCATTTTGGGAATGGTATTAATGATGCCATGATACTAGCCAGATCGTTGTGTAGATAACCAGGGTATCTCAGTGTACTGGTACTTGCCGACAGCACTGTAGAAACTAATTGATTAGTCTGTGCAAAAGTGGGACTTTGTACATTTAAAGTATCTGAAGCAATTCTTGCCAATGCACCATTATCCAATACCGTCACTGCATCGGCATACAATGCTAGTCGTTTTAAAGTCAACATGGAATTATACGGTTGAACAACAACATCACTTGTTGCTTGATTTTCTGGAAACACTGAATACGTTTGAATCAGTTTTTTTGGAAACCGATCGTTTAATCTTTCTAATAAAAAACTCCCCAACCCTGACCCCGTCCCCCCGGCAATAGAATGTAATAACATAAACCCTTCCAATGAATCACTACCATCAGCTTCTCTATCCAACATGTCCATCAATTCTTCTAAAATCTTCTCCCCATGATGATACCCAGCAGCCCAGTTATTACCTGCACCACCACCTTCTTTTGATAAATACACATTTTCGGGATTGAATAGTTTGGAATTTTTGCCGCTGGTTATGGAATTGATAACTCGTGGTTCTAAATCCACTAAAATCGCTCGTGGAATATATCTTGTATCATCAGACTGGTAAAAAAACACGTCTTTCCGATCACCTCCATTACCTTCTGTTGCAAATGGTTCCAGTGTACCATCGGAGCTGATCCCGTGTTCCAAGCATAGTTGTTGCCAAAATTGGTCGCCTATTTGATTACCACATTGACCTGCTTGAATTGTGATTAGTTCACTATAATTGTTAGTAAAATAGACATTATTGTTTTTGTTTTTTTATTTCCCCACTTACCGTGGCATATTTTTGTTTGATATTTTTGGGGTGGTGTTGCAAAAAATCTACAACGCGAAAAAAAAAAATAAAAAAATATATTTACATATACTTTTTTTCTGGGAAGCTCAAAAACCGGTCTTTGGGATATAAACTTTTGATAGCATAAATTTTAAAGCACTGCGCGAAATAATAAAAAGGGTTTGAAAATACGTACGATACGATGGTTACCGTAGGTGGTGAGGCTCAATAAAACTCGTAAAAAACGAGAAGCTTAGCAAAATATCACTTGAATGATAATAATGAAATTGTACCAATTGTTGAGGTAATTAGCTTTATAGTGCGGCTTTAAAACAAAAAGAAAAAGCCGTTAAGGATACAGATGGGATCTCGTTTAAGATCAGCCAAGGGTAAATCCCAAGTCCAATTGATTTTAGGCTTCAAGTTAAATATATACAGTTTATAATTAATGGTGATAAACTCGAATCAGATAATAATTTACGGTAGTTTGGACGGGTATATGCACGGAAATATCACTTTTTTATTTATTTTTTTGGGTTCTTAATACCAGGTCTTATAAAAATAAATAAATAAACCCATTATAATAATAAAAAATAAAAATATTGATCCATTTCTATTCATTATTGTCCCTTATTTAGTTTAATAAATTGGCATATCATTGTCGTCGAGGAGATAATTAATGGGAGATTACTTTCAGGACGAAAATTTTCAAAATTTCAAAATTCTCAATTGATCATAATGTTTTGGAAATTGCGTTTTTTTAAATTACCCCAGAAAAACTAGAATCTTTTGAAATCTGTTAGGTATTTCGAAACCAATGGTGGCTAAAATACTCACAAATTCATATACTTCCAGCTCATACACACACTTAAAATCTTGATGCTGTGGGAACTTATAAGAAATATCCGGGGTGATTTTACCATGTTAAACCCGGGCTGTCGGATGAATTAAAGTTTTGGCGCAGTCTGCGAAAATTCCGGAAACACCATAAGAATTGACCCGTTCGAAAACAGGTTAAAAGATGCAGAAAACAAAATATAAAATAAATAAAAAGAACAGCAAAGCTGGAGATAGAATCCCAAGCAAGCATATAATCAGGGCTGTAGGAATTGCCGTACGATGCCAGACAGGCTACCAATAAATGAATAATTAATTAATTTGAAACCCCGCGCGAGGAAATATATAATTAAATCTATTGGGGGGTAATTCCCAGGTTCACATAAGAAACAGCTGGCTTTACCAACAGAACAATGGAAGAAATGGTCTCTTTTTGTTTCTTATTTTTTCCATCACGGTTTGTTATACGCTCTTTTGCGCAACAAAGCTGCTATTAAATTATTATTATTGTTGTTGTTGTTGGTTTTTTTTTTTTCAGAACGGGGTTTATTTTTTTTGTTGGCTCCATGACTATAAAAGCTCTTTTATCCCCACTCATTTTTTCAATTCTTTTAATCAGAACAGGTTTTTTAATTCTACATTCAGAGCATTAAAAAACAAACAACAGCAACAACAACTAAAAATGGTCAAAACAGTTAAATTGAACTCTGGTAATGAAATGCCATTGGTTGGCTTTGGTGCTTGGAAAGTTAACCAAGACACCTGTGCTGATACTATTTATAACGCCATCAAATCTGGTTACAGATTGATTGATGGTGCTCAAGATTATGCCAATGAAAAAGAATGTGGTGAAGGTGTTCGACGAGCTATTGCTGACAATGTTGTTAAACGAGAAGAAATTTTCATTACTTCTAAACTATGGAATTGTTTCCATGCTAAAGAACATGTCGAACCAATGTTGAAACGGTCTTTAAGTGATTGGGGTTTGGAATACTTTGACTTGTTTTTGATCCATTTCCCATTGGCTCAACGATATGTCGACCCAAGTGTTCGATACCCACCAACCAATGTTAATGACATGGAAAAGGGCGTTGCTTATTACGATAATGTTCCATTATCAGAAACATGGCATGCATTAGAAGATTGTGTTTCTAAAGGGTTGGTCAAAAATATTGGTGTTTCTAACTTTAATGCTGGTTTGTTGCGTGATTTGATTGCTCATTCTAAAATCCCACCAGCAGTTTTGCAAATTGAACATCATCCATATTTGACTCAAGAACCTTTGGTTGACTATTGCAAGAGACAAGGCATTCGAATCACTGGCTACTCCACTTTTGGTCCACAATCTTTCTTGGAAATGGGCCACGAAACCGCACAAAAGACCCCATTGGTTTTGGAACACCCAACTGTTTGTCAAATTGCAAAGAAACATGACCGAACTCCAGCTCAGGTTGTTTTGCGATGGGTCACTCAACGAGAAATTGCTGTTATTCCAAAGTCAAACAATCAAGGTCGATTGGAACAAAACATGAAAAACACTGAATTTGACTTGTCTGATGAAGATTTGAAAGCCATTTCTGGTTTGAATCAAAATATTAGATTTAATGATCCAAAGGATTGGAACCCTCCAGTTCCTATTTTTTAAGTTATTTATCTACATGTAGAAAAATAAAGTATTTATATATTTTTTTTTGTAACCTAAAAAAAATGTTCCCCGCAACTACCTACCCATAGCGCTTAAAAAAAAAAAATAAATAAAGGTCTTTAGGTATATTATAATCTGACTAATCGCGAACGTGTATAAAAAGCCCAGAGATTCCCAATTGTTAAGTTATCTCATCCAAGAAAAAAAAAAAAATTAATAAAAAAAATGTCATTAGCACAATCATTGAAAGTAGCATTGATCCAATTTGCAGCAGGTGCGGATAAAGCGGCCAATCTGAGCAAAGTTAAAGATAAAGTTATCGAAGCAGCTGGTAAAGGTGCTAAACTCGTTGTATTACCAGAATGTTTCAACAGTCCATATGCAGTTACTGCTTTCCCACAATATGCTGAAGAAATCCCATCGGGTGAAACTACCAAATTTTTAAGCGATTTGGCCAAATCTAATAACATTTTTTTAATCGGTGGGTCGATTCCTGAAAGATCAAATGATAAAGTTTATAATACTAGTGTTTCCTTCAATACAACCGGGGATATTATCGCAAAACATCGAAAGGTTCATTTATTTGATATTGATATTCCAGGCAAAATTTCATTCAAAGAAAGTGAAACCTTGACTGGGGGTGATAAGGCTACAGTATTTGATTTAGAAGGGTATGGTAAAGTTGGTTTGGGCATTTGTTATGATATTCGTTTCACTGAATTGGCCGCAATTGCAGCACGAAAAGGTGCATTTGCCATGTTTTATCCTGGTGCTTTTAATACGACTACTGGTCCACTACACTGGCATTTACTAGCTCGAGGTAGGGCAATTGATAATCAAATGTATGTATTGGCTGCTTCTCCAGCTCGAGATTTGGATTCTGGATATCATGCTTATGGTCATTCTCATGTAGTTGATCCATGGGGGAAATCTATTGCTGAAGCTGGTGAGGGGGAAGAGACCATTTATGCAGAATTGAAACCAGAAACTCTTCAAGAATGCCGAAATGGTATTCCTTTGATTAACCAACGACGATTTGATGTTTATAGTGATGTATCTGTTGATGCAAAAGTATCTGATAAATAATTATTTTTTTTATATAAAATAATATAGTAAACGGGGGTCCGGCCGGTAGATATAAAGTTTACCATGGCAGTTAAATGTGCTATTGCTCTTTTTGTTTTTTTTTTTTATGCTCCGCTCGGTAGTAATATTTTTTTTTTCCTCATTTTCATTAATTTTATTATTATTATTATAATTTTTTTTTTTTTGTTGTCTAGACACCAACGTAGACTATCAAACACAATGAGTTTTAGACGGCGAACAGTATCAAATGCATCATCAAAATCATCAGTAACCGACTCGATTCTGACAGATCAGGTATGTTATTACAAAATCCATATTATTGGTACTAACATGTTGATGGGCGGAGTGGTGCAACACACATTCTCATTGATATATGCAGGAATTAGACACATTATATGACTATTTAGCTAAAATTATTCTACTTGGGCCGTCGGGGTGTGGAAAATCCTGTATGCTACATCGATTTGTGAAAGGAGACTGTAGGTATATTTTATGAAAAGATACGGGGGGGCTAATAAATAATAGGGAAAGTGTTATCTAGTCAAACGATTGGAGTTGAATTCTCATCAAAGATTGTTAAGGTGGGTCAGGGGTTAACTAAAAAAGGTATAAAGTTACAATTATGGGATACAGCCGGCCAGGAACGGTTTAAAAGTTTAACAAAAGGGTATTATAGAGGTTCGGCGGGGGTTTTGTTAGTTTATGATATTACCAATAGAGAAACTTTTGAAAAGTTGCCAGAATTTTTACAAGATGTTCGACAATTAGCCACACCAAATGTTTCGATAGTAGTAATAGCGAATAAATCAGATTTACAACAAAATACCGATCCCACCCAGTTGGTAGAATTATCTGAAGCACAGGAGTTTTGTTTTCATAATAATAATTTGACATTGATAGAGACATCGGCATTAACAGGAGAAAATATTGAAGAAGCGTTTAACAAATTAGCATCAATGATTCTGACAAAGATAGAATTGGGGACTATAGATCCAGATGATAATGAATCTGGTGTACAATATGGAGAAATACCACGATGGGATTATGGTAATACCGTTTCAAGGTCTCAGGGTCGGTCGTTTATGAATTTAATTGGTGGGAGACGATCAAACAACCATCGGCATACGGTTAATTTAAATAATCGTTCAGATCCAGGGTCATGGGTAGGTAATTTAGGTGGGTGTTGTTAAGTTTAACTACTATGATACGTTTATTTATCTTTTTTTGTATTTTTATTCAGACTAATATTTTTATTATGATTATTATTATTATTAATATTCATGAGCTTTTAATGTTTTTGGTTCCATTAAGTTTAAAAAGAATACAATGCTAGAGAACTACTCGATCTGCTCTGCTATCGTATCATGAAATTCTGATATTTATCAAGACCTAAATTCCGATCGGAGATCTCGAGTTTATAAGATCTGTTGGATGGTTATTCACTGCAGAGATATAATCAATTCAGTTTTTGGGGGCAAAACATAAAATTTGGTATCAAAGCTCGTAATTTTCAAAAAGTATGATAATAAAGATTATAAGTTGGGTTTTTAAATTCAAGAAATCAACCACGACTGTATATACACGTGTGATCGGATTAAACACACGCCTAACGTGCACATGTGGCCAGGTTCGAATTGGCCATGGTCAGTTTCAGCCCCATGCTTGAGATGCCGTGACTCGGTAATTTAAAAAAATAAATAAATAAATTTAGTCTAAACGATTGTGCAATTTAAACATAATGATGGGAGTTTGGTTCTAAATGAGATGGATAAGATAAACCATCAAAATATACAAGATAAGCGTACGCCCAGTCTGCGGTTAAGCTTATCTAGAGCAGATTAAATTGGTTCAAGCTCCACAGTTTATATAAAGGTCTCAACGTAAATTTTTTTTGTTTTTTAACATAATTTTCGCGCCGTTCGATACCAGCATATCGGAATTCCGAAGTCCAGATACTGCAGACAGTCACTACACTAACTAATTTATTTAAGCATGCCTGCGTGCTACCGTTGCCACAGGGATACGAAGCCAGCTTAAGAAGAAATTTGTGTATCTGATGTATACCCGATACGTTTTGTCAGTCTGAGACGAGACCCGCAGTCAAAAAGTTTCAAAATTCATGCTTCTAATCTCAGAAAGACTTGTGGATTCTGCTGCAAGCATGGCATGCAGACACTCTGGCGGGTTGAGAACTTTAACACGAATGCATTCCTTATTCAGAAATTGGTTTTTTTTTTATATCAATACGGTGGTGCAATAACCACTCTGTTCTTATATAACGGGTCTCCTACTAGTAGTCTGGTGGAATATCCAGTAAGCCTGAAATATGAACATCATTCCTGTATACTGGTGACAATATTATAGTATACTAGTATCGTTACACCGCCATAAACTGGTTCGCTGTCAAACCTTAGTATTCTCCATTCCCCCAATAGTACTAATATAGTGTATTAAGCTTTAGTCGGGGGAATGCTCCGCAATCTTTCTAAACCCCAGTCAAATCAAACTCAAACTCAAACTGAACACTTATTTTCCTGCATCCCCTCTTAAACGGTTTAAGTTTCTGGCTATATATTAATACTGCTCACTCGATCATAAGCAGTCACTCACGATACAAAAAAGGACAAGCAATTTTTTTTTGTTTTTTTGTTTAATTTATAGACTTATTTAAGCATGTGGGGCGCAACTCAAAAATTATTTTTTTCGTTTTAAAGGCGCTTTATTATATATAAGACGCAAACCGTGTACCTTATACAACAGCTCTTTTGTTAGCATATTGTAGTAATAATATACCATCTCGCTGGCTGGCTTACCAAAGCACAGAAACCCCCCCCCCAGGCTGATAAACCCAGATTGAGCAAAAAAACAAATTTTTATTCTCGCCTATTATTGCAGTTATTTATAATTTATACTGGCCTTTTTTTTTTTTTTCTCTCTCTCTCGTCAATTTTGCTTTTCTGCATTATCATACAACTTTGTTTCGTAAGGCATTAACAGTGATTTTGTAGAATACCAACCACCCGAATTATTCTTCAATATCAGATATACGGTAACCAAGCTTGATATCATTGATCGATTATTATTATATTATCTGATAGAACGGACTGAAACAATTTGGTTGTAAAGACGTTTTAAACGTACCAGAAAGTATTGCCAACGCAACAACAACATTGATCAAGACACACCACACCTACCAGCCCAGCCTAAATTTTTAATGGAAAAAAAAAAATTTAATAATAAAATACATCCACGAATTGCAAATAACACCGTGAAAGGTTTTTTTTTTTTTTTTTTTTTTTTTTAATTTAATACCATCCACTCACCCCCACGCACTACCGACACAGAACTATTTTGTTCTTTCATCAACACTTTTTACAAACTCAATGGACTAACGAATTTTAAAACTTTAATTTATCAAATTTTGTTTAACGATCG
>JAJLUN010000071.1:0-30674 GCA_030564365.1 Blastobotrys arbuscula | reverse complement strand
CGTACACTAACTGCAGAATACAATGGACCCGACGGCGTCTTATCACCATCGCCAGTCTAGCGATAGTGAAAAAAAGGCTCAGTCTAATCATACAACACAAGAAACTTTTAAACCACCGCAATTGTATGTTTCAATTCCTTTGTGGGTGTGGGAAAAAAAAAAAAAAAAAAAAAATTTCCCCTAAATACCCCAGATAATGAAAATAAAGAAAACGCCGTTTTACTAACAAACTTAGTCACACAACTGAGTATAATCCGTTCAATAATAATAGTGCATCGCACCCACCAGCAGTTGTGATGGACAAAGATTATGTGGTTGATCCGTTGGACACACCACCAACTCCTAATAAACCACCATTACAGCATACACAGTCATATAGTTCATTTAAACAACTGCCGAGCTATCATCAACAACAGCAGCAGCAGTTCCCGCCCCTGCCACCCCATCAACAACAACATCATCATCAGCATTTGATGGAATCGGCAAATCAAGATTTGTATCATTCACAGAGTACGGCTTCATTACCCCAGTTTCAACCATCACACCAACAGGGACAATCATCATCACAACAACAACACCAACAACCAACACCACGCAAAACGAGTAGAGCTCCATTCCATCGGCTGCGAACTGCATTATCAAATGCTCATTTGAGCGGGAGAAAACATCATCATCATCATCATAATAATAATAACGAAGCTTCAACGTCACAACGAGACTCACCTGAAATGACCGCTGAGAATACAACTAGCAATAGTACACAAAGTAATCTCCACCCGGACTATAGACGGCCTTCATATGCTTCGCAGACTACACAATCATCGACGGGATCTCGCCGGTCTCACAACGATGTTAGCAGTACTGAAAGCCCATTGTATGGGTCGACTTCTTTACCACAAAGTTTGGATCCTAGTGAGTTATCGTTAATTACAAATTTACCACATCATCAACAACCGGATTATAACCAGCAGGGGCATCCATTTCGGGGACAAGTCTCTTTCCCAGACCCTGTAAGTACCTTTTATGTTAATTAGAAAGAACTAACAAGTAAAATTAGGAACAAGTGTTTGATACAAAGTCAATGTACCAAGAGCAAGCGCGTGCTATGCAGGATTATGACGAGCAACAACAGTTGCAACAACAACAACAGCAACAACAACAACAGCAGCAGCAGCAAGAGCAGCAGAATAGATCTGAGTCGGTATCATCGCAGGCGCCAGAAAAACGCCGTGGCCACGGTGTTAAATCAATTTTCAATCGTTTACGAGGAAAAGACAGTGCTCATGATTTGGGTTCAAAAGATAAGGCTAACGATTTAAATCGACTAAAACATAAAGTCTCTGAACCATTTTTGCCGATAAGACATACATCACATTCATCACAGTTTTCAAAAGCACCTAGTACTGCATCATCTTCATCAGGTAAACAACAACCGTATTATAATCATTTGAATTTACCAGGTCATAATCCAAATTTTGGGTATGAGCGGGAATTTCCATCAAGTAGTGGCAACAGTTCGCCTCGACCAGCTACTCGACAAAGAAGTAAAAGTTCTAGTCATCAACCAACGCCAGATCCATCGAAACCACTACCACCAGTGCCTCAATTGGATTTATTGCCTAAAGATTTGTTGAATGATTTCAGAGGCTCAAGAATGTTTAATTTGGATACAAATACGAATCAAATGCAAGGTATTGTACAACAACCGAATCAAAAGCCCGAAGATAGACGCCCTACCAGTTCACAGTCATGGGATAATAATCTGAAACCGCTAACACCTATGTATAATAATAATAATGACAATGACTATAATGAAAATAATAATGAACCTATTAACGGACAAGCAATTACGACTAATGATAATGACGATAAGATTATTTATGAGAATAAAAATAAGAATAATACTAACAACACTAATACTAACAACACTAATGCTGCACCTCCAGTTGTTGCACCAACAGTTAATACCAAATGGACTGCGCCTGAATCATGGGGGGTTGTTGCTAATAATGATACTCCAACTTGGGGTGATGGGTTTGATGAAGGTAAAACCGTAAGAAAAAAGACTAATCATTGTTTACGAGTGTTCAGAGAAGATGGCACTTTTGGTACGATTTCATGTTCCATTGATATTACAGTTCATGAATTATTGCAACTGCTGGGGAAAAAGTTTTTCTTACCCAGTGTTACTGGTCATGAATTGAGTGTACGAACTGGTGGGTTGACACGAATTTTGCAACCACATGAAAAGCCGTTATTATTTCAAAAAATGTTATTGGAGTTTATGGGGTATACCGAAAATGATCGATTAGGGGATGTTGGTAGAGAAGACTTGAGCTATTTGTGTAGGTTTGAATTTGGTAGAAGTGCAATGAAGGCATTTACTTTGGAAGAAGAAGCATTGATGACAAGAGATTTTGTTAACGTTGAATTGCCAAGAATGAATCTACAAACCATCCCAATTGTGTTTTATCAACATACTTCGGAGATTGTAAAATTGGATGTGTCAAAAAATCCGTCAATAATTTTGCCATTGGATTTCATTCAAGCATGTACCAATCTACGTGTGGTCAAATTTGTTGATAATCAAGCAAGAAAATTCCCACCCAATATTGATAAAGCTGTAAAATTGGAATCGTTAGATTTGTCAAATAATTTGATTTTGGATTTGGATCATGTTGATTTTGGTCAATTTCCACAATTACATTCTTTGGATTTGCAAGGGAATCGACTAAATGAAATTAGTGCCAAAATTGTATCAACACGGTTAACTTATTTGAATTTGAGTAGTAACAATTTGACTCAAATTCCAGATGAAATGTGTTCAATGCCAAATTTGGTTGAATTAGATTTATCGTTTAATCATATTAGTCAATTACCACAAGAAATTGGTAAGCTTGCAAGTTTGGAAAAATTATTAATGACCAATAACGACTTGACCAATAAATTACCTGATTCTTTTAAAGATTTGATAAGTTTAAGAGAATTGGATGTAAGATATAATAAACTGAAGAATATTGATATTTTGAGTCGGTTGCCTAAATTGGAAGTTTTGTATTGCTCCAAGAATTCTGTTTATGCATTTGAAGATAGTTTCCCAAGATTGAAATTATTCTATTTTGATCGAAATCCAATTACTAGAATTAGTTTCAAGGATAGACATGATAGTCTGGCGGTGTTGAACTTGTCAAAGGCTAAATTGAGTGCATTACCGGAACATTTGCTGGAAAAAATCCCTAAAGTTGAAAAATTAGTATTGGATAAGAACCATTTGAATAGTTTACCAAGTCAAATTGGTACGTTGAAGAATTTGTTGAGTTTGAGTGTGGTTGGTAATAAGTTAAGTGTATTACCACCAGAAATTGGACAATTGCAATGTTTGGAAATTCTGGATTTGCATTCAAATAATTTGAAAAATTTACCAAAAGAGGTTTGGAATATGTGTTCATTGATTGTTTTAAATGTTTCTTCAAATTTGTTGGAACAATTGCCAGATCCTATCCATCGACCAAGTGTTTCTTCAACTACTAATAGTGTGTATAGAAAAAACAGTGGCACAACTACTGGTAGTACTACTGCAACTGTATTGGATTCCAATTATGAAATTCGATTATCCAATATGGATAAAAGAAGACCATCACAATATAGTAATACTAGTAGTTTGGCAATGTCACCACGAGAAGTTGTGTCAAGAAGGGGTTCTACTTACCCATCACATACTGCGGCGGCAGCTGCGGTTGCCGGAACTACTCCACCACAATCACAATTACCAATTGATTTTTCCACCATTGATGAGAATTTACGATTTGATGATGAGCAAAGTGAATCTCGAGGGTTGGCTGATAGTTTGAGTGTGTTGAGTTTGGCTGATAATGATTCTTTACAAGATGATTGTTTTGAACAGATTAGGTTTTTGCATTCATTACAAGTATTGAATTTAAGTTATTGTGGCATTTTGGAAGTACCCACGGGGATATTGAGGTTAATCCCTCAATTGACCGAATTGTATTTATCGGGGAATAAAATGAGTGGGTTACCAAGTGATGATTTTGAATATAACCAAGCGTTGCGAGTTTTGCATGTTAACGGGAATAAATTACATTCTTTACCAGCAGAATTGGCCAAAATGCCGCATTTGACGGTATTAGATGTGGGGTCAAATAATTTGCGATATAATATCAACAATTGGCCATACGATTGGAATTGGAATTGGAACTTGAGTTTGAAATATTTAAATTTCAGTGGTAATCAAAAATTGGAAGTTAAACGAGATCAACGAAGTACCAAACGAGGTGGTGACCCTAGTGAACGGAATTTATCTGATTTTACTGTGCTGGAAGATATTCGAGTTTTGGGGTTGATGGATGTTACTTTAACATCTCCAATTGTTCCTGATCAAACAGAAAATTGCCGTGTTCGTACATATGGGTCATCTATTATTAACATGAAGTATGGTATGGCCGACAGTATTGGGTTTCATAATAATCTGGCAATTATGGATATGGTGATTGAACGATTTCGAGGTAATGAAAAGGAGGCGGTTTTGGGTCTATTTGATGGTCGAAATACTAGTGAATCTAGTGGCAATCGAGTTTCTAAATTAATTCAAGAAACATTCCATGGATGCTTTGCAGAAGAGTTGAGTAAATTGCGAGAAGGTGAAACTACTCCAGATGCCTTGAGACGAGCATTTTTGTATACTAATAAAGAAATTGGTAATACTACAATGTTGCCAACCGAAGAAATTGCTCATTCATCAATTGCACATCGATCATCAACTGCGGCTAATTTGAACCCACAAGATCGGATGAGTGGTAGTTGTGCAACGATTGTTTATATAAACGATAAGAAGTTGTATGTGGCCAATGTTGGTGATTCAATGGCAATCATGACAAAACCAAAAATGGCCGATTTTACAGTTTTAACAAAGAGACACGACCCAACTACTCAAGAAGAATTGGCGAGAATTCGAGGAGGGGCAGGTGTCGTTAGTGCAACTGGGAAATTGGACGGACTTTTGGATGTGTCTAGAGCCATTGGGTTTTATAATTTGATTCCACATATTCATGCCGCTCCATCAATTTTTGAATATGAATTAACTGGTGGAGAAGATTGTTTAATTTTGGCGAGCAAAAAATTATGGGAATTTGTTAGTTATGAAAGTGCGTTTGATGTTATTAACAAGGTTACTCATAGCCCAATGTTGGCGGCACAAAAGTTGCGAGATTTTGCAATTGCATATGGATGTACTGATAAAATCATGGTCATGGTGTTGTCCTTAACTCGAGAAAGTAAGAAGATTACTACATTGGTACCAGGGGGGCGACTCTTTGGTGGTGGAATTAATAACAATGCCGCAGTTTCCGGTGGGTTTAATTATGGACGATTACCAGGATATGAAGCCGAGTTATTCCCAGATATTATTATTAAACGGAAAAAAGATAAGCAAAACATTCCTGATGATAGTACATTGGCAAGATTGGGGGAACAAATTCAACCACCAGTTGGGGAAGTTGCCATGGTGTTTACTGACATTAAAAACAGTACTGCGTTATGGGAAGCCAATGAAGATGCCATGAAAAGTGCAAGTGCTATTCATAACTTGATTATGAGAAGATTAATTTTTTTAATGCGAGGGTATGAAGTTAAAACCGAAGGAGATGCATTTATAGTCAGTTTCCCTACTCCGACATCTGCATTATTGTGGTGTTTTTCAGTACAACAACAGTTATTAGTTGCTGATTGGCCTGCCGAAATCTTGGCTAGTGAACATGGATGTGAGTTTTTGGATGAAAAGACTGGTGAGCCAATTTTTAGAGGATTAAGTGTACGAATGGGGATTCATTGGGGTACACCGGTATGTGAACCGGATGTTATGACCAAACGAATGGATTATTTTGGACCAATGGTTAATCGAACTGCTAGAATCAGTGCAGTAGCTGATGGCGGGCAAATTACGTTGAGTACAGATTTTTTGTCAGAACTAAAGAATCTTGAAAAACTGAATGACAAAGTTAAAGAAGAAGGTTGTACATTTGCAGAAGTGTTTGGTGATGAAGTGGTTGGGGAATCAATTAGTAAGGATATGAAAATTTTGGATTCATTGAAATGGGAAGTGAAAGAAATTGGTGAGATGAAATTGAAAGGGTTGGAAAATCCAGAAATGATTTGTGTTGCGTATTCCAAATTGTTATTATCACGTTGGCCAATCCATGAACGAATTCGTGAAAATGGTGGAGGGGTTAGTGAAATTAGTCGTCATATGAATGATCATAATAACAATTCGGGAAGGAAAGGATTGTTGAGTAGGGATGCGTTGGTGCAATTACGAGGGGTTTCAAATCGGTTGGAAAAGGTGTGTTCTCAAATGAATAGCTTTAATTATGATGAAAATTCGACATTAACTATTTCAAGACAAAAGGCCAATCAATATGATAAACAAACTGCTGTTAATATTCGACAAGTCATTTCCAATAATGACCAAGATCAAGTGTTGATGTTGGAACATTTGGTGACTCGAATTGAAAATTCCTTGTCCACGTTGTATTTACGAGCAGCGATGGGACACTTGAATAAGAGTGAGAATCCATATCAAGATGAATTATCCAGTTTATTAAAACTGATCAAAAATTTATAATTTATTTAGTGTATTTTTTTATTTTTTATTATTATTATTATTATTATTATTATTATTATATATATTTATTATTGTTTTTGTATTTCGTTTTTTATAACTGAACAATTGATCTGTCTCATTGTTACCCCGTACAAAGTATTCGGGCCATCATCCTTAAAATAACGATGGTTCCTTGGTAAGAAACAATCGGGCCATGCCACGCCATAAATGTTACAAAGTTGTGGACAATTAACCACAAACTGGTATATAAATCCGGCAAACTCTTTTTCCATCCATACATTATTCGATTCGTACCCATCTTCCTCATTGCTATTATTATCATCATCGTCATCGTAATAGTAGTTATCCGGGAGGTCTAGTACTAATGCATGTAAATGAGGCAGGTATTTGGACATTTTGCCAGCGGTATGGTATTGAAATGTACCTCTACATCCTAGAATGATTAGATTTTTTATTTTCGCAGACTGGGCTGTTTCTACCAACTGTATGATGGTCTCATAAGTCATATCGTGAAATCTCAGTGTGGTTAGTGAATCAATGTTGGGGATGATCATGTTGCGAATAGCTCGTGGAACAGAATCGTCGCCATCCGTACACCAGGGACCTTCTTCAAGTTCTAGATCAGTGAGGTTGTTGAATTTCATGTATTTTAAAGAATGGCCTGTAGATAATTCAACTTTCAACGATTTCACTTGTGGGATTTCACAATGGGTTAGCATTGATTCGTTTTCAAGTATTGCAGAACCTTCCTTGTATTGGAGGTTAGTGACACTTTTTGGAATCCAATGTGCATCAGTGACAATTAACGAATCTAGTATTGAAAGTTTGGTTAAATTTGGACATTGTGACGATAAGTTTAATCGTTTCAAATCAGAAGTTTCCACTCGTTGTTGGATGGTTAATTTTTGTAAACTGCTTGGTAATTTGTAATTAAAAAGTTGAAGCACACCTTGAATTGACATGAAATAAATCCGAATTTCCTTAATTGCCACTGGGGGATTAAAATGTATCGGTAGAATTTCACTTGTTATTTGTTCGTACGGACTAGTTGGTAAACTCACCCCACTCATCATTCTACCACTACTACCTCTCCATCCTAGTGATAAACACGTAGGGATGTTTCTCCATTTATTAAACACCAACTCTGCAATATTTTTACATTCTTTTTCATCTGCGTACAGTTCTACTTCGATATCTTCCACATACGACAATTGCAGCTTGTTTACTAGTTCATAGTATAGTTGCATTAACCCGATATCTTGAGGTGGCGAGCTCGGGTGGTCGTCAAGCATAATGCTCAAGTTGAACAACCTCACTGCGCTCAGCACGTCGTCGTTGTACAAACCAGGGAACTGTTCAATACCGTTGATAAGTTCCGTAGCACTTTGTTTGCTGTTGATACAAACCCGTCGTTTATACCTTGAAGGCTCCAAAGGAATGCTATTGGATAGTTCAACCACCCCAGGTTTTGAGCATGTGCCCAGTGTTAGTTGTCGCCATAGTTGTGGTGCTAGAATCCGCCGAAGCTGGCGGTTGCAGTGGTATAGTGATAAAAAATCGGGGGTATCCAGTGAGTTGGCGATGTTATCTATGAGTTCGTTAGGTAGGTTTTTCATTGTCAAAAATAAAAAAAAATACATAAAATAAATAAATAATTCAAATTACTAGTAGTAAACAAAGATTGTGAGAAAGTTGAATTTGAATAAAAAATTGTGTGCCGTTACAAAAAGCATAGATGAAATGAATTTGGCTGCTTAAGAAATTAATGGATTTTATTAAACAGTGCTTGAGAAAAAAGTTGTATAATTAAGACGACTTATTACTATGTTGTTTTGAAAAAAAAAAAAAAAAAGTTTTGATACCAAGGTAAACAAGAAAAAAAAAAAAAATTTATTCAATGCTTGATTGATTAGCAGGGAATAAAATGATAAGATATGAATCGGATTATTGCGACAAATGTTTATTTTCATGTACTTTTGATAATTCATTCCACTAAAATTTTATCAGCGCAAAACAGAAGAGCTTTCAAAAACAAAATTTTATGGTTCATGTCTTGATTAAAAATAAGAGTTTTTTAAAAAAGTATATTACTTAATTAACCAGCATATGTCACAAGCGTGCGACTGTACCGTTTGGAAAATTGGAAAAAAAAAAAAAAAATTTCGCTTAATCGAATCGATTTTTTTACATACCCATTTTTGGGAGTCTGACTCTGATCTATTAGTATTTTTTTTTTTTTTTTTTTAATTGCAACTAGTACAAAGTAATTATTTGTGTAGTACATTGAAATATGGATGTGATTGGGCCTCTTTAGCAGTTAATCTCGCTTGGTGGTCGAATTTCAACAACTTATCCACAAAATCTATCGCATCATTAGATATCAAATGTTGATTGGCAGAGGTTATAAACTTTTTCCACGGCCGTCGTGGGTAATAGTTTAATAATGCCCAAAAATCTTTGGCTAACTGGATCTGATATTTATCCAAATATAATTTCAAATCATCAGTACCCAACACTCTCACAATCTTCAGCATTTGATCTGTATTGGAATGGCCATGAAAGAATGGATCCTTTTTAAAAATCATGGATGCCAACATTGTCCCCAAACTCCACATATCTAACGAATAATCATACATTTGAAAATCCACCAGCAATTCCGGTCCTTTAAAACACCGTGAAGCTACTCTAACGTTATATTCCATTCCAGCGTGATAAAATTCCGCCAACCCCCAATCGATTAATCGCAACTTTCGGTTATCATGATCAATCATCACATTATGTGGTTTGACATCTCTATGCATGATCCCTTTCGAATGGCAAAAATCTAATGCCTTTAATAATTCATTAATATAATATCTAATATCATAATCGGTTAGTTTTGGGTATAATATTCGAAAATCGGTGTTATTCACATATTCAAAGATTAACGAAGGTGTTTTGGATATTGGATCTCGCACTACATCCATCAACCCAATGACATTAATCCCACCCGTCAAGTTTTGTAAAATCTTGATTTCTCGTTTAATCTTTTTCTTTTTCACAGGTTTTAGTACTTTAATCACACATTTCCCTCGTTCTTCATCCAAATCCTTATGATCATTATCATTTAGTGGCTCATTTTTTAATACCAAATTCGCACCTTCAAATGCTTCACTATATTTCCCTCGTCCAATCTTTCGAATAACTTCGTAGTTGGTAAGCGCTCCCCAGTTGATTAAAACGTTATCATAGTCCCAGTAGCTATCAGGCATCTGCCGATTGAAATCAGCATATACCCTTGCTACACTTGGTTTCACCATTTAAAAAAAAAATTTAAAAAAAAAAAAAAACTACACCAAGTGTATAAGGTGTAAGAGGTTAGTTTTTTTTTTTTTTTTTGGTTTTTTTTTTTTTTTTCTTTTCTGTAATACGCACTGTTTACTCTGTGCAGCCGTTTTATATTTCAAATAAAAATGGTGGTGGAAAAAAATTCTCAGGAGGAATGGGTGAGCTTGTAATGCCCAGGTATATACTACGTACGTATGGATATATGGGCTTTAATATTAGATATGAGTGTGGTAACCTTTATATATTATAGTAAGTCGGATGAGTACCGCATATATATATATATCGTATCGGGCCACGCTTCGGTAGACTACTATTAAAAACAAATCTTTTTAGGGGAGGGGACGAGGCTGACCTAAAGTGTTAATATCACCGAAGCTCGGACTGAATAACCTGCACGAAATTTAACGCTGGGGGTTGATTTGAATACAAAAGGAGGGTAACCATAATATTTTTTTGGAGCGGCGTCAATAACTGCAATATTGTTACATTATAATAGTAATAGAAATTTTTTGTTTTTTTTTTTTTTTTTATATTAGATCCATACTATTTATTAATGAACCTTTCTTTGCAATGGAAAGGAGATATTGACGCCACAACAATTAATCAAACACTAGAAACAAACAGTGAAAAAGTTGATAAAAATGAGATTCCAAATCTATTTGATGTACAGCTCTGGGGCACCGAACGTATAAATGCCAATACAATGTCAATTGTCAACTTTGTTAACCCCCAGGTGGTGCCGATGTGGAATGTTAATAATAATAATAACTGGCAAATCGCGTCAACGAATCATGATACACGCCAGTTTTTACAAAAATTGGCGAATACTTCAAATATCCACCAATTGAACGAAAAAATTGGAACCATCGCCAATATTGGGTTATTAATAGACGTTGATTGTCATGATTTGATCATGTTTTATATCGAAATGGTTGAAGATGAACCTGTTTTGAAAGCAATTGGTATCAATCAAACAACTGAGCAGGAACGATCTATCTTGAAAACAAAGGCTGAACCATCTACCTCAAAATTCTTATCCGATGATACAATTCAACGACAAAAGGAAATTAAGTTTAATAGATTAGTTGAAAGAGCTCAGAGTGAACGAGCTGCCAGTGTCACGCCAGCTCCAATCCCATCTTCCTTAATAAGAAACAATACCAACAATAAAGCGATTTATAGAAGACCATCATTACAATCACAATCATCGACAATTTCAACTCCAACGGTGGCCACACCTTTATCATCATCATCAAATATCCATCCCGACACTCCCCAAGTAAAGAGAAATAAAAGCGTGATTAGTCAGGTGATTATGGGTGAATTGCGATTACGAGGGATCAAACGACAAGATGATGAAGAGGATTTCAAACAATTGTATCATATGGCTTATAAAGCAGCCTTGTTTTCGTTCAGAAAAAAACTTGATCAACCAATGCAGGTGGAGTCTGCCAGAGATGTTGTAGATAAGCTATTGAACGTTCTACAATAACCTTTTTTTTTTTTGACAAAAAGTATCTGATCATTTTTCTGTGGTATTGTGATCAGGTACTATTTTTTTATTAATTTTTTGTGGCGTTAGTAATAGGTTTCCAAGTCGGGTGTTTTTTTTTTTTTTATTTAAGGTTTTTGTGCGCACAAAGAGCATATCAGTAATGGTTAAGGGTTTTCAACGACCAAAAAGGTGTTTTAAACTCTTGTGAACTTTTAAATGACCCCCGACTCGTGGCGGGATACTTTTACCCATAATAGTCAAAACAAAAACAAAAAAACAAAAACTTTTAATCAAATGTTATTGAGAGTTGATTCAAATTTACTCAAAGTGGTGTCATTATTTATGACATTCTTTCAACATTATGATATAAGATGTGTTTACAGTTTTTCTAATATCATACATCCGCAGTATCAATCGGTATTTAATCGTATTCGTAGCCCCACTAACAATCATGCAAAAAATATATATCATATATATATTTAAATAAACGAACATCCTTTTCTTTATTTTTCAAAGGTTGGATTTCGATACTACAATAGATTTATTTATTATTTTATCTCCACTTTTTGTCCAACAATTGATAAAATCATATTCACGTTTCAAACATTTTCTGGAGAAAGAAATTTTACTGCTATTTTAATTGTACAAAGTTCGGTTTTTGATTACGATTAATACGGAAGGGTCCTGCACGCACGCACCGCGCTACTTTACAATAATAACACACAATAAAAACCCCCTCCCCTTTTTTTTTTTATCATCTAATTAAAGTAATAAAAAATAAAAAAAAAGACCACGCTGAGAAATTTTTTTTTTTTTTTCCAACAAAAAACTTTTAACCGCAGAAAATTTAGAAATTTTTATACTCAACTTTTTGATTCTCAACTTTTTTTATTAGAACACACACACACACCAAACAACATGAGTGAAGAAAATAAAGAACAAGTCGAGGAATTGCAAGTTTATTCTGCCGAAGATATCGCCAAACATAATGACCGAGACGATCTATGGATGGTAATTAGCGGGAAAGTCTACGACATCACCGCGTTCGTTGACGAACACCCAGGTGGTGAAGAAGTTCTTGTAGACTGTGCTGGTAAAGACGCCACCAGTGAATTTAACGATGTTGGTCATTCCGAAGACGCTGATGAAATCTTGGAAGGTTTGATACAGGGTAAAGCCGACCCAGAAGAATTCAACGCCAAAAGAGCTACCGGTGCTTCAACTACTTTTGGTACTGATGATGACGAATCTAGTGGTAAGAGCTCGTTTGTTTATATAATTGCTGCTATTATCGTTGCAGCCGGTGCTTACTTTTATTTGAGATAATTGTTATTACAGAAAAAAAAAAAATTAGATGATTTATTATATATATATATGTTGTATGAATTGGGTTAACTTAATAAACTAATAGAATGTATGAAATGACATGAAGAAAGAAAGAAAGAAAGAAAATATCGATGGACAATTACTCCCTCAATGGTAGTAGATATCAAAAATGTAAATAAAGGTTATTTGAGCCGCGGCGGTTATACTTTTTTTTTTTTTTTTTTTCATGATCGTGTTGGATGTTGAAAAATAATTGAATGTGGAGGAAAGTAGTTTCTAATTATGTGGCGGCTCAACAAGTTTACTATTATTTTTTGTTATTTTTTTCACTCCACCGCTTGAATCGGGAGAGGGGAGGGGTTGATTACGAATGTGAAAAAAGAATCATTTTTATTCGCAGATGCGGTTACAAGTTAAGTTTATTTATTATTTTGTGCCCAACACGGTGGTGGGTAAAGTTGGATATAAAAAATAAAAATAAATTATTTATTTTAAAATGCAGAAAAGTGGAGGGATTTGCGGTCATTATAGAATCGATATTATTAAATCAAGCTTAGCTAATAATAATACAAGGTTTTTTCCTTGATCAGGACTAAATTTGCATATGTATACGTTTAAAAACATTTAGTATAAAAAAAATAAAAGAAATATAAAAAATATATATATATTGATATTGTGTAGAGAGAAGTTGAGAAGCATTAGAATTCAAAGGCCTTAGAGTTTTATAAGCTTATACGAATTTGGTAAAACCCAATACTATAACACGTAGTGGATATATATATATATATATAAAAAGGTCAAACACAAGTTTTCGGTTATAATATTTAGCTATTCGGTTAAATACCATTTAAATTTAAAGGTAGAAGATATAACTTGTCTAGAGATTTCAAGTAATTTGGATATACAAGATGTTTTCAGAGTGTACCGGGTTATAGTAGTTGTATTCGATCTAAATTTTAATACATGGCTTTTTCAAAAAAAAAAAATTTACAAGATTGTAGTATTATCCAAAACTATTAGTCGCTTCTACAAAAACAAGCCAACTGATAATTAATCTAATCATTGATAAAAGCACTGGGATCATAATTTTCTAACCTGGTTATGAATCGCAAACTGGATTGTAAACACAAATCTTATTAGCCAAACTTACCACGTAGGCTAGTAAATCTGAAACTAACAAATGATGCGGCTCAAGTTTTAAAGCGGATTTTCCTTATATATTCCATTTTTTGGATCTTGGTTTTTTTTTTTTTTTTTTTTTCCATTTCAGGGAACTCTCCCAAAGGGACATTCAACTCAGAATCTTATTAAATAAAAGATCTGCTATTAAATTGTTACATTATATATATTGTTATCGACGCGTAGATTGACGGAAATGCGCGTGCGCCATAAAATTTATCGCATGAAATAAAACGATACCAATCTCAGTGCCGCATTGATGTCCACGCTTTAGTTCCATGATAATAATAATACCGCTCTTTTTCTAATAGGAAGTGAGGCTGCTTTTCCATTTTTACCCGCAATTTTTTTATCTGGACCGAAGCTCCACCATACACTAATTAGTATTTACCCAAGTCAAAAAAGCATTAACCTGAAAAAAAATTGCGAAATATTTATTTGTGTAAGGCAGGACTACAATATACACGCTTTGTACTATCGGAGGCGGATACAAATATAGAAACGGTTACGCTAACAGATTTATTAATTATTAAATACCCTATTTGTAACCATACAAAAAACATGTAGCGCCGCCTAAAGTCCAAATTAATTAAAATAGCGCTTACCGAATAAGCGCTTATCGATTAAACCAATACAGGGCGCTTAATACCTATAGTATTGGCATCACATAACTTTTGACATTCTGTTCCTTCTAATATGATTTTTAAATCACCTCTCACGATTATTTTTTTTAAAAAAAAAAAAACCTTTTTCCATCTATCCATTTCAATTATTTATTGGCCCCCACTGTGATATTTCATGGGTTTTGTTCCATTGGCTGTATACCACGACATGGCCTACAGCGGCCACCAACAGCAGCCTGTGAGTATTTTTATGCTACTTTTCTGATACTATGTTTTACTAACAGTTCACCTTTAGCGCTGCATAGTTTGTAGGGGAACCCTTGGGTCACCATGCCCGTCGTCAACCAGCTTTTAGTCCATGATGAATGCCTGGAAAATTCTGGGGGCCTATCGTTTGTTGCTTAAAAGAGCAGTTGTAAAGCTGGTAATCATTGTACTGCAATTCATGATTTTGGTATGAACGACAACAATTTACCAAGATTTGTCTGCACTCGCCGGTATGCAATTATGACCACTTTAAGTCCAATCCATTAACAATATATACATATATTCTACTAACTTTTGTCAGTTATAGTGGTGTGTTATTTGTCGAAACGATTTAAATAACCAAACAAGTCCCAGGTGCACGGGTTCACGTTGTTTGTTTTAATCACTGTACCAATGCATATAGAGAGAGAACAAAGACAATTTCACCAGGTCATTTCTTATGCAAATCAGTTCATGATTGCCAGAACGTTGGCAA
This sequence comes from Blastobotrys arbuscula, assembly GCA_030564365.1. Classification (NCBI taxonomy): domain Eukaryota; kingdom Fungi; phylum Ascomycota; class Dipodascomycetes; order Dipodascales; family Trichomonascaceae; genus Blastobotrys; species Blastobotrys arbuscula. The sequence goes on along the minus strand of JAJLUN010000071.1, from coordinate 15,345 downwards.
AAAACAAAACAAAAAAAATTTAAGTTTTTTGAACTCTTTTCTCATTATGTTAGATGGGATTTTTGATGCACTCTCCGATAGCCAGCCAAAAAAAAAAAAAACTCCAAAACACTGAGTACTATTTTAACAACTTTATATACAATCCTTCAACAAAAATTAAATAATGAAATTATATCAAGTCTTTTCCAAAAAACGAGCCATTGATAATGTCTTGTTTCTCTTCCACTCCCTTTTTTTTTCTGTAAGCTTTACAACATTAGTAACTTTATCACCCATGACAAATACTTTAACAGACATAACACAGGTCTTTTTCGGCATGTAAAGGGTATTACCCGCAAATCACTTGGACATTTTGAGAGTTTAAAGCGGTTGATTTGAAAATTTCGGCCTGGCGCCAGAAAGGGGGGGGGGAATAATCAGCATTGAGATTTAAAAAGTTTTTAACTGCCTAAACAATTATTTATTTACTACTTATAATAATATATAATATATTGAATAGTTAATTAAATAATTATAATTACATCCTTGCCCCATTAATTTTTTAATTAAAAAGGTTGATTCTGCGGCTCAAAACTACCTAATACCCGCTTTTACTAACACCGCAGATTGGTTTATGGCGGAAATAAGCTCAATGAGTTTGTCGTGTGATTGAGACAAGTCCATTTACCTTAATAATAGACCAACCGATCAATAAAGTTACACCAAGCTAGCGTCTCCGCACATATTTTTTTTTCTATTTACGCACAAATCTGCATATGTTTGAGAAACTAAAACTCGTAGTACAACCGAAAGGTTTATAAGCCTAAAATATTTACATGATTAACTTAAAAATACACGACAAAGCCAAAAACCTTGGTATCAGCTATGAGCACACGACGATATCTCCATCGCGATATCTCTTGGCCATTCCTAAAATAGCTTAAATTATTAAGAGATCTTCATGATGCGGAATAATAATAAGCAACTTTGTGGTTGCTGGGTCAAAAGCTCTCCCCATGTTTAGAAAATTTCCCTATTATATCTTATGCACAGAAATATTACTGTGCCTTACCTTTGTGGGTCTCATCTTACGATTCAGTCTCGATCGTTTATATATAGTAAGACTTACGAACTACAAGATATGTGATACTTAAATACAGCTTATAAGCATAAGAGAAATGTATAAGGCTGGCTTCAAAAGCCGCTCCAATTGTAATCCAATTTATGAGTTTTTACCAATTGAGACTTCATTTGATATATAATTTGTAGCAGCTCTTCTTATCGTCAAACTTAAATATACTTCAAACTTTATATATATATCTTTATAAGGATAAAACGCATATTCTACCGTCAAAAATAAAATGAGCTTAAGATTTCAATTGAAAAAAATTTCAGATACAAATATTCACAGCTCAACCCAGCCTGCCCAGACCTAAGTTTTAGAATATCAAAATTGGAAGCCTATCCAGACATTTTTTAATCGATATTTGATCTTCACCAGATAGGTGGCGCGGTAACGGAGGAAAGGAGCGTTTTTAGGGGGGCCTTTTAAAATTCTCGGGCCGCGGGCGGGGGTCACATATGCTATAGCTTTCACGCACAAAAATCGGTAAGGCTGTTGCATGCAGTTTAAACACATATTTTTTTGTTTTCCAAGCTTTTACCGCTTTAAGCTTAAAGTACATCTTATACCTTATAAGCTTACAAGGTAGCTTAAACTAAATCAGATCAAATGGATCGATGCGGTAAGTACGTTTTGAGAAAAATATCTCAAAAAACTGATCTTTATAATCGATAATATCTTGAGAGGCCAACTAGCCAACATGTATTAACCTTAAAATGGTATAACAACCGCAATCGTCAAATAATTTCCCATACATCAGATGTAAGATTATGGTCCTAAAACCCTTTTTTTGTTTTTTTTTTTTTGTTATGGATAAATTATTGGTTCGAATTGCATACTTATCATACATACGTTAATATTAAGGACTTATAATAAGTAAAGCTTTATTTTTTAATACAATTGATTGTATATAAGTGTATGCCGTACAGGTCCATGAAACTAAATATTTAGCCTTGTGCTTATCTTTTGCCGTGGGTCCAATACATTAATTGTTTATTATAATCAAAAAGGTTTCTAGCCTTGTGCTTATCTTTTGCCGTGGGTCCAGTACATTGTTTCTTACAACCAAAAAGATTTCTTTTTTTTTTTAATTTTATTTTATACATTAATTCCTATTTTCAGAAAAACATTCATGTTAACAACCTTCTACTTAACATCTCTCCTCTCTTTTTTCTGCCCGGTCGAATCCATTTGCAGCCGCGCATAATCCCAAATAGGATGACGATCTTGGCGATCATAAAAACAAAAATGCTTTTTTAAACTACTCACAGTTTCGATTATCGTAATTGAAAATTTAATACCGCTTGAAAAAATTGTTTTCTACCATATGTATATTACTACTTACGTGATGCGGACCAGTCAACTCCAGCCAAAAAAAAAAAAAAATTAACAGCCGCCGATATCGCTCAATTTTTTATTTATTTCTCTCATAACCAATTAATAAGTCAGCTTGCTTGTGAAGATCAATGCACTTAAGCGTACAGATCCCTTACAAATAACCTCAGTACAGCAGGGGAACCAAATTTATATTCCAAATTTTACCCCTAGGGCTTCCAATTGATCCTTGAGAAAATTTACTATCACTACTACCACCACTAAACTTTATCTGCTCTATCTAAAAATACACGTTAAACTATTTTCTCAATCAGAATGAATTCGGATCCAAATACCTTTATTCTTTAATTCATTTTTTAAATAAGTACAGATTGAATCAGTAGATTTGATTGGACCGTGTGATTCTAGTTGATAAAGCTCGTTATAGGCACAATCTCTGCAAAGTCAAAATAATATCAAGAGATTTTCAGTTACACTATTGAAATGCAGACAAAACACACTTAAAAAGCCCTTAATATATATATATATTTTTTTTTTCTAATGTAAATTGAACTAGACCCATTTATTTGAAGGAATTGGAATGCCGTAATTAAATATATATAATCAAATAGATCTAGTTCGCGTCTATGACTTAAAACAAACAGAAAAGAAAAAAAGAAAAAGAGTCATAAACAATTAAACCAATCAGAATTCAAGATATACCTAAAACTACGTCGATCAATTTTGGTATTTTTGTTACAAAGGGTTTTATAGCCGAGTAATGCACCTCGCTCTATAAAGCTTTATCTCCGTTTAAAATATGAAAATATAAATATAAAAAAGGCCGCTCGCGCACGCTGCATAAAACTTTTTCTTTTTTGACCCACTCTAAACTTTCCCAAACCCAGCAAAAGAAAAAGAAAAATTTCAACTAGCGGTTGTCGGCAAAAAAACCTATATAACAAGCCAATATTCCCATCTTCAATGAAAAGTTTTCTCTTTTTTTTTTTTTTTCTTCTTTTGCTCTTTAGACATTTACTCTTTTATCATTGAACCTTTTAGAACTTATTAAAAATAACAGCAGCAAAAATGGCTTTCTAAACGGTTTACCCCTCTATCAAAAACGAATATTAAAACGATTATAAAAATAAAAGAGTATTAATATATTATAAATATAAAAAAAGCGACTAATATAACCTCGAGTTATTTAAAAAAAAAATTAAGATTATTATAAACAAACGATTAAAAAAGTTATTGAATATATTTTTTCATTAACTTCGATTATTATTTTTGAATTCCACAAAATGGCGTCCTTTAACGAAGCTCCTTGTTCGCACTTGCAACAGCATTACATATTATTAAGTCCACGATAAATTATTAGAAGAGAAATTATGGTTTTTACTGCACCAACCAAGATGAATACCACTACCAACGTTTCTGGAGGGTTTTCCTCCTTGAGCCACTCAAAGGCTCCTCAATCCACCAACGCTAATTATCCATGGGTTACACAATCGCTAACCCCACATATTGAACAAGACAATACATTTTTTGATTTAGAATCACAACATTTTACTGCACCGTCTGGTGAGTTTGAAAACAACCACCATTTGGATTCTCCAATGTTTGACAGTCCAGAATCACACACCATTTCTCCGCAATCCTTGTTTAGTGTATCTAGCACTTCCTCTGATTTGTTTTCTGATTTGGGTCAATCTCCATTATTTGATGATTGTGATTTGGGCGATTCTTCCAACTGGGAATCATTGTTCCCAGAAGAAGAACCAGTTGTCAAACAAGAACCACAAGAAGAAGAAGAAGAAACCAAACTGGAACCAGTTTCTGCTCCAGCCGTTGCACCAAAACCAATCAGTCCACCAATTTCTGAATCCTCATCAACTGTTTCTTCACCACAATTGGATGTTTTGAAACCAAAGGCTTCAAAAGTTACCAAACAAAGAAAGAAGAGTGAAAATTCACCAGCTTATAATGAAAAGAGGGATTCGATGGGCTTGACTGTTTATAGCCGAAAACCACGATCCACTCCATTGACTCCAATTGTTTTGCCAGATGATGGTGATTCAGTTACTGTTAAGCGTGCTCGAAATACTGAAGCCGCTCGACGATCTCGTGCCAGAAAGATGGAACGAATGGGTCAATTGGAAGCAAAGGTTAATGAATTGTTGGCTATTAATGCCAAATTGGAAGATGAAATTGCCAAATTGAAGAGTAATTAAAAAAGAAAAAATTAAAAAAAGGAAGAAAAAAAAAATGTTTTGGTTTATGAATTAATAGTCTTATTTAATATTAGGGATTTTTAGTATTTTAATAATAAAAAGTTGAAAAAAAAAAAAAATTTAGCTGTACTTTTTTAAATAAAACTTGTATGCTTTTTGGTTTTACAGTCGGCATGAGTCCTTGTAGACTATGGTCAACATTGTAGCTTGATAATAGTATTTGATAACCCACGTTAAAGAAATTTGTTGCTTTTTTTTTAAGAATAATATATTTTCCGAGAGGGCCAGTAGAGTAGTTGACGAAATTTCCACCAAAAAACGTTAACAGTACTATTGCTATATTCAGCACTATTCAAAAAATTTAACACAACTTTCATAGGTCCCTGTAAGCTCTCAATTAAATATAACTTATGTAGACAAAGTGATCCACGTATGAATTTATTAGCAAGAAGCCCTGCATCGTAAAGGAAATTTTTATTACCCACCAGTAATGACGAGATTACTAGAAATGTCACTATTGGAGCTTGCCTTCTTGTACTTGAATTAAAATTGCCGGTTCTATGTTAAAATTTATACGACATTTTTTTATCTGGTCAAATTATCAAGGAGTTGCAATTCAAGCGTAGGAACTCTTTTGATAAATTAATTAGTATTATACGCAAAATTGGATCCAAGCCTGTAGAAAAAATAAATAAACGGCACGCCGTCCACGCACGAAGCGCACACTAAGGCGCTTTTTGCGCTTTACCCAGTTTAAGCTTTAAACCAACTAATCGACGGCTAGAAGAGCTTTCACTAATCTATCCGAACTCCGAATCGGGTAGCCGAAACCCCTTCTACCTGTATATAATCTGGCCTTAATCCAAACTTTCCATTTTTATCAGATTAATCGCCACCATTTATAGATTGATTATAGAGTAAAATTTTTTTTTTTTTGGTTGCTTGTGTTTGTTTTTTTTTGGCAATGTGGCAACTATTATTTGACAAAGATGTTTACAAAACGCTCTACTTCATTTTATTTGAATACATATTATATGAAGGAGTTCAATCATTAATTCACAAGCTAACCTATTCTCCTGGTGCCGACCCAAAAAAAGTTGTAATTATTGGCGGTAGTCATGCCGGGTATAATGTAGGCAAGCTGCTGGCCAACTCGATCCCAAGTGGGTATATCGTGACAATTGTTGAGAAAAACGATCATTTGAATAATGTGTTTTCGTTCCCAAGATACTCGGTATACAATGGGTTGGAGGAAAATGTATTTATCCCGCTGCGTGAACAAAAGACAAATTCTCCAAAAGGGTCGTTAGAGTATGTACGAGATACTTGTGTTAACATTGACATCAAGAACAAAACTGTGGACTTGGAAAGTGGAGAGAGTTTAGAATATGAACTGTGTGTTATTTGTACTGGGTTCAATTTAACCCCACCGGTGGCGTTAACCCATAATGACAAAGCTCAAGGCATTGAAGTTTTGAAATTTGCACAAAAAAGTATTGAAAGCGCCAAAAAAGTGGCGATTTTAGGAGCTGGTGCAGTTGGTGTTGAATTGGCAACAGATATTAAATACAAGTATGGTGATGATAAAGTCGTTACGTTGTTTTGTTCACGCGATTACGTGCTACCAAGGTTCCCCCGCAGTGTGAGTGATGCCACAATTCCAGAATTAAAACGACTAGAGGTGGATTTGCGATTCAATTGCCGACCAATTGTCGATGATAATACCATCATATTACCTAATGGTGAAACGGAGACTTTTGATTTGGTGTACAAGTGTGTGGGTGGCACCGCCAACACCAAACCATTCGTGTCATCGCTAGGTGCATCAATAGAACCGTCGTCTGGTGTGATTAAGGTTAAGGATACGTTGCAAGTTGAAGGGTTTGATGAAATTTATGCCGTAGGGGATGTCAACAATATTGGTTGTCAAATGGCGCGATCGGCACTCATGCAAGCATACATTTGCAAGAATAATATTGTAAAGTTTTTAAACAATGACAAAAATTATATAAAGTATAAAGAACGAGTGATGGAGAATTCAATCAGGTTGACATTGGGTTTGAATAAAACTTTGATGAGCTATAAAGAGTTTGTGAAGGTTTCTACACATAAAGAAGATTTGGATATGCATGGGAAAAGTGTATGGAAGTTGTTTGACGTGCCTGTCACTAAAAACAATTATGTAACCAAATAAATGTTTTGTAATTCATATTTATGTTTTGGGTTGGCTGGATATGTGTCAGTCAGGCCCGACGGGTAAGTATTCATTGGGTAATAATGTCCGATCGGTGTTTAAACCAACATGCGTGAATATTACAGTCCGGGTGTAAAACCGCAGAAAAAGGCAGGGTCCACCCCTCATCGCTCCCCCACCGGCGCGCCCACCTTATCTCAACGGGTTTTTTTTTTTTTGTTTTTTTTTATAATTCACGTGTAATCTACCAGCACTTAGACATACATTAATTAATCTACCATTAATATAGTAAGAACAATGATATATTCTTTTTTTTTTATAATAATAATAATAATAATATATTTAAAAATTCAAATAAAATAGAAATTTACCCTAAAAAAAAATTTAAGTAAAGCGTGAACCGATTACTTTTTGCACTTGTCACAAGTGCTACAGTTGCATTTATCATGAGAGCAGTTACAGTCGGTACAGCCGGTAGCTGCACAAGAACAACCTGGTTTAGACATAGTTAATAGATTAAATAAAGTGTTTTGTATTGATTGATTTTTCTTTTCTTTCTTTCTTTTCGTTAGATTTAATGAAAGAAACTAGTACTTAAAAAGAGTGAAATTGCATCTCCTTTTATAGTTTTTGAACCCATGCGGCGTGTGCGTGGTTTGGTTGCTATCGTACGACAATAATCATGCCAGCTTCCCCTCAACTGATTCAAATATAAATTAAGCTTGTTTCTTCTTTCCAGGTAATACGTACTACGGACGGGACGGCACAGCTGCACAGTTGCGCTCTAATACCACCGCGTCAGCTGAACATTATTTAAAAAATAAAACATTTACTACGGTACTGTGACATACGATATTTGAAACAAAAACATTAGTGTAACCAAATTGGTTTTAGTGCTTCAACTTGGTAATATTCTTATATTTTACATAATATACAAACTGCAACACCCGTAATAAATGACGTTTTAAAAACCCTCTGATCCGTCAAATCCAATGAACCCAGTCACCACAAAAATCTTATAGTATGGTTTTTTGTGGATTTGGTTACCCCAGTTCCAGGTACTCGTCAACCTGCCATCAATACAAGATCCGGCATCAAAGCTGTTATTGGCGCCGGACCCATCAAACGCGTGCTTGAAAAAATCGGTCAGAATCACTTTTTTGAGTGTATCCACATCATCGAATTGCGATTTGATCCAGTCTAGCAGATACGGGTCTCTGGCCTCTATATCAATTTTGGTCAATGTGAGATATATGGGTGTTAAAATACCAGGCACTTGCAAGTACTTGTTTAAGAAAAATAGTGCATTTGGGACACTGCGGTCACCTAAATGAACAACACTAGACCCAATCCAATGGCCCGTCTTTTGCTGCACTTTGGAAATAATACCATGCATTGCTCGTCCAACATTAGGACAATCTTTGATTCGGTTTAGACCTTGACCGGTGTTTGCCAGCGAATACCGCCGTTCACTGCACATATCATGATCTGCCAAAGTCCACAGCATGAATGCATCCTTCATGATTTGACTCCATAATGTTAACGACTGTCTGACATAGTTGAATTGTTTGGTATGAGAATGAGACAATCGTGATCCACCAACCCCATTAGAAATACCAAGAGTGAACTGATCTTCCACTGAATCGGGACTGAAATTGGTTTCCAGTATGCTTAATAATTGTTCCACTGGGTAACAGTTGGCTCTTAAATATGCATGGTAATCACCAATTGAATATAAACATTGTCGAATCTGTTCACTACTGATACTAGAGTTTTTATACTTTCTGGCCAGCGTCTCCACTGATTGTTCTTTGGTTTTGATTTCTCGCTGAATCATAAATCTACTTTTACCTTCTGGTTGGATTTCAACAGTGGCCTTCAAAACCAATGGATCATCCAATACATCCAACGCATCCCGTTTTTCTAGATATGAATAAACAGTTTTGATCGGTTTATATAAATCAAATTCCATGGCATCCTTAATTTCAGGTAATCGAGAATCCATAATCATGTACATCATTTTACCAAAAGTATACCTCATCTTTTCTGGGTTCATGATCTTATATCGCCGTCCTAGTTCAAAGATTGTTTGAAACCATTCAGCATTAGATGCAAAATCTTTATCCTTCATTAAATCTATCCCGTCCTTCATACTACTTGCCACTACTAGTCCTGATAAAATCGAACACATTTCTTTCAATTGATGAATGATTCGTTTGGCCTTTGATGTGTATGATGCTACATCGACTTTATCCGTATACTCACTAACATTGAGCGCCGCATCCAACAGTCGCAAATACTTTCTCTCTTCATGTGTCAGTCTCATTGGAATAAACCTGGTATGGTCTTTAATTTTTTTTAATAATACAGTTTGATCCTTATTCCCTTCACCTTGATTTGCAATCAAATCAGCTGCAACATTCGCCATGACTTTATCTTCACTTACCTGGTCCACTTTTTCATTCTGTTGCACTTGTTCATTCTGTTCTACTTGTTGTTTGAAGTTTTCAACAGTATGGGTCTTTCTCTTGCCAGTTCGATGTAAATATTCAAAACATAATCTACAAAAATGCTCCTCGCATTGTTTACAATATAATTCGTATTGTTGATCACCACATTCAATACACATAGATGGGTCAGTTTCTTCCTCTTTGGTTTCTGCTTTGGAATCTAAATCTTTCATCACTTGGTCTTCATCGTCTACAGTGTTTAGGTCGGCTGACAGTAGGTCCTGTAGTGGTCGTTTCATTATTCTATTGGTTCTATTTATTCTGTAAATTGTTTATACTAGTGAAAAAATAACCATCAAGCGGTTGGGTGAAAAAAAAAAAAAAAAAATTTCAAAAAAAAAAAAAAAAAAAAAAAATCTCTTATGTTTAATAAAATATAGGTACAAAGTTTTAAATGTCGGATCGGGAGATGGGTGATAAAGTTAAAGCTTAGTATAAAGAAGTCTCAGCCGTGGTCGTTTAATGGCTTGCTCAAAAGTTTGTAAAAAAAACCTTATTATATCATTTGTAATTGAGCTTAATTACTGGCCATCAAACCTGTCTCTGTCTTGCCATGGCTATAAAAGCACATAAAATGTGCTTTGTTATGATGGTAGTCCAAAACAATTAATATATTATAATAGTACGGAATGGGGTTTGGTTACAACTAGTATAAATTGGTACATTAATAGAGCAAACGTGTTATAATCTAGCAATCGCAAGTAGTTTTTGAAAATTTTTTTTTTTATTGGTGATTCTATATATATTCTTCTGTACATATATCAAATGTTAATTGATCATGATAAAAGGAAGCGATAATCATTTACCTCATCAAGCATTATCATCAATTCCAAAATCCAGTATTAATACCCAACCACAATTTTTTTTTTTTTTTTTTTTTTTTTTCATACAATAATAAGAGATTTCTATGGCAATGAGAATTCAATATTCAATTGAGTAAACAATTAATAGTGCATGATCATGCAACGTTCCGCCATTGTAAAGGTATACTGATCACTTAATGAAAATAATTTGATAACATGTTTGGTTGCTATTGTCAACTATAGTTGAACCATATCTGTCGTTTTATCCCAATATTTCAAACCCAACAAAAAGGATCGCATCACGGGAACGAAATATTTTGTCATCGAAATTTAAGGAATTTATTGATCGGAATCTAATCTAATGTTTTATTGTTTGCTACAATTTAATTAAGACCAATCTCTTAACCTCGTTCTCGAATAATGAGCTTAAATTTTTAGTATTAGATCTAATACGATAGTCATAACTGCTCATCAAAAAATTCAAAAGTTTAAATATTTGATTATTTATTTTTGTTTTGTTTTGGAAGCCGGCAAGTGGATGCGAGCGCCAGCAATCGGCTAATAATAAGTCTGATATTACCTAGCTATTATAATTAAGCCTAAGCTAAGCAATCTGAAATTGTCGAATCTAGGAATAGCTTAAAAGAGACAACAGAAAAGGTAGAGCCTAATAATCTTGGGTATCCAAACCAGATTTCATATTTGAACATATTCCAACATGTTGGCAATTAAACAAAAAGTGACATCTCCTTAATTTACATGCATACGCACGAACCCAAGATTTCAAGTTAACCAAACCCCCCCCCCCCCCCCCCCCCCCCCGGATATATAGTCTTAACAGCACTATCCTTGCTTATAATCTAAGACTCCGATTCACTTTATAACTTAAGGGAGGCGATGATAAAAAAAAAATCACACAAAAAAATCACACAAAAAAATTTCTGTTACGCTTTTTTTTCTTTTCTACAAGCTTTTTTACTAGTAAAGCTTATCGACGTATATGAGAGAAAGTGAGAACAAGGAATACGCCTTCCTCCGATTGGTGTAATATTTTTTTATTGTCACCACGACAAAAGTAGCTTAATTATGAAGCTTTTTTGGTGAAACATTTCTTGTTTTTTTTTTTAAAAGCTTAGGGCAAAGGGCAAAGCCTAGGGCAAGGTGCGTGCGCTGGCTGGGCCGGCCGGCCCTGCAGTATTGAGTTTTTTTATTTTTATTCTTCAGCTTTTCATGCCGCGTTAAAGTACTACTCGCCGGTATCAGTGTTCCTGGTGGGACCGACCCGCTGTTTTTATTCAATTATTAGGGCCAAATTAGGGCGAAATCCCAACAGATTAAGAAAAATTTTACAGGGAAAGGAAACAAATGGGAACGGAGATCCGGTATTAACATATCTACATATAGAGTCAACTGCCATGGTAGGAAAAATTTTCATCGATTTTAAATTATAGTAGTAACGGCAGGAATCGATCCGTAGAGTTACTAATAATATCTATTTGGGGTAACAATATTGCTTGTTACAATGGGGGCTTTTATTTTACCACTGCGAATATTCATTTAAATCAATCAAACAATATATTATTTTTTGAGCAATAGAATATCAAAAAAAAAAAAAAAAAAAAAAAAATAGATTAATTAGGAAAGCCTCGCCGTTGCCGTACCATTTAATTTCTCACGTCTTAGCTTTGGTCACCTACATACATATATGCGTATTGTTTTAAATAACTTGTAAAACTTTGTATAAAAAGATAGATAGGCCATTGACCAAGTTACGTGCAAGGAAAGAACCGGATGCTTCAACAAATTGGAAATTTTCTGTTCGAGATTGAAAATTTTATGTATTGGCATTCAATTGGGAAATTCCATTCATTACCATTTATTTATTGCTTGGATCTATTGAAAGGCTATTTTATCGGTCGACTCATCAATGCCAAAATACTCAATCCTTACTAATAATAGCAAAATACACTAATAATTATAAGGCTCATGTAAATTAAGTTAATCTCAAAAGTAATAATGTTTGCCCTTAAACTTGCTTGGTTAGAACAAACAAAAAGCTAACTACAACCAACGGCTACTGTTCATGTCGATTGCGACAAAAGTAAAAATCTCGCAAGTTTGATAGTACCAAAGGAATAAACTTCCCTCCGGTTTATCGATGCTTAAGCTTATATTCCTCTAACATATGGCAAAGCGCTAAAAAATTCACAAGTGGGTTTCTAAGTTGAAACTAAAAAACTTATTGCTGTAGGGGAAAGAAAAAACAAAACAAAAACAAAAAAAAAAAAAAAAAAAAAAAAAAAAAAAAAAAAAAAAAAAAAAAAAAAAAAAACAGCCAAATTTTCTAAGTTATTAGGCATTTATCAAATTTGAAACAACTCACAGAAAGAAAAATTAAAAAAGATCAGGGAAGGAGCTGTTTCCTGTTAGGAATGCTTTTTTATATTTTATTATCCTGCACTTGAAAATATTAATCACATATATTTACTGCTTGAAAATAACGTGACCTTTTTTTTTTTTTTTTTTTTTTTTTTAAACCTGATATAAATAGGACTCCCTTTTCCTTCCCAAATATATATATATTTTTTTCTTGTTTTGTTTCTGCCAACACACTATAGTCAATCATACAACTATCCAGTTCATCTAATTTTTTTTTAAATTTTTTTTTTTGAATCGCAAAAAGCTTTGTTTTTTGCTTTTCTAAAGTAAGGGGGGGCAAATCAGGTCACAGTTTTTATTTCTGTTTAATTATCACTATTAAAACCAAGGGATGGATATTTAACTACCAAAAAATGTCAACAACTTGTAATTACAATCAGTCTATTAGTTTTGGCGTCAATAAATTTGACAGCCATTTTGGGAAAAGAAATCTTCAACCAACACCACCAGCTTCACCAAAGAATCGTTCTAGTGGATTGAGTTTATTGATCAAGACTGAACAAAAGAACCCTGGTACCAATTCTGAACAGAAGCAAGCCAACCAGCCGAAAACTGCCCGTTTGACTTTTGCTTGTCCAAAACCTCAACGAACTGAAAGGAAGTTTCAACGACCTATTTGTGGTACTCCTCCTCCGAAGCGTTATTTGCCGGACGAAGATGATGAGGATGAGGATGATTCTCATGACGAACTTGACGAAACTAATGATAATTATGATAACGACCCGTTTTTTGATTTTTAACTAATATATATATTATTTTATTTATTTTTATTATAATCTTTCTAATAACACTGGTATAAATATTTAAATTGTAGACAAGCATATATATATGCTATAGCTACCAAGAAACCAAAAAGATGAGCCGCATCGCCTAGACAAAACTTTTTTTTAACTTTTTGCAACAACAGCCAATCAAAAATTAAAAATTATAAAAAAGTTTTGCTTTCCTATAAGAGATGTTATGAAAAGCCGCAGTCTTGTTTTATTAAAACTTTTTTCCTTACAGCGAAATAAATTTTTTTTTTTGCTTGCGCAGCTCGTTACCCTGTTGTCAATTTATTTATCTAAAACAAGATTACAAAGTACAAGAAACTTAAACCATGGAAACAATAGTCAAGTGTCTTAAACCTCGCTCCCGCCACACAGACATACATCGACTTAAGCTTAGCTAAAGGCGCGGTACACCAAAAAAAAAAAGTTTTCAAAAAATATATAATGAAAATTTTTTTTTTTAAAAATTTTTTTTTATCTCCCAAAGATTTACAGCGTTTATATAAACCTCATTATCCACTTTTTTTTTTTTTTTTTTCTTCCTTCCTTCCTTATTAACTAATAAATTTTTTTTCAAAAATCACTTAAAAGAGAAGATGACTTATCAAGATAATTATAGAGATGAAGGACGGTCTTATGATGACCGACGAGGTGGTGGCCGAGGAGGTGGTGGATTCAGAGGCGGCCGAGGAGGCGGTGGCCGTGGTGGATTCGGAGGTGGTAGCCGTGGTGGATTCGGAGGTGGTCGAAATGACAGAGATAATGGACATGAATTAGGCAGTCAGTTACAGAAACAAGATTTCAGTGACTTGAATTCATTACCAAAATTTGAAAAGAATTTTTATAAAGAATGTGATACTGTTGCTGAACGATCCGATGAAGATATCAAAGCGTTTAGAGACAAGCAAGAAATGGCTGTCCATGGTACCAATATTCCAAAACCAATTGAAACTTTTGATGAAGCTAGTTTCCCAAACTATGTTTTGAAAGAACTCAAACAACAAGGGTTTGATGCCCCTACTGGTATTCAAGCTCAAGGTTGGCCAATGGCTTTGAGTGGTCGAGATATGATTGGTGTTGCTGCTACTGGTAGTGGTAAGACTTTATCATATTGTTTGCCAGCTATTGTTCATATTAATGCCCAACCATTATTAACCCCAGGTGACGGTCCAATTTGTTTGGTGTTAGCTCCAACCCGAGAATTGGCTGTTCAAATTCAACAAGAATGTTCCAAGTTTGGCAAAAGCAGCCGAATTAGAAACACTTGTGTTTATGGTGGTGTTCCAAGAGGTCAGCAAATTCGAGATTTGTCTCGAGGTGTTGAAATCTGTATTGCTACTCCAGGTCGATTGATTGACATGTTGGAAGCTGGTAAAACCAACTTGCGACGAGTCACTTATTTGGTTTTGGATGAAGCTGATCGAATGTTGGATATGGGTTTTGAACCACAGATTCGAAAAATTGTTGATCAAATTCGACCTGATCGACAAACATTAATGTGGTCTGCTACCTGGCCAAAAGAAGTTCAACGATTGGCACGAGATTATTTGAACGATTATATTCAAGTCAATGTTGGCTCTTTGGAATTGAGTGCCAGTCACAATATTAAACAAATCGTTGAAGTTGTCAATCAATATGAAAAACGAGAACGATTATTGAAACATATGGAAATTGCTATGGAAGATAAGAATAGTAAGGTTTTGATTTTCACTTCTACTAAACGAGTTGCCGACGACATTACTAAATATTTACGACAAGATGGATGGCCTGCGTTGGCCATTCATGGTGATAAAGCCCAAGGCGAACGTGATTGGGTTTTGAACGAATTCAAGACTGGTAACAGTCCTATTATGGTTGCAACCGATGTTGCTTCTCGAGGTATTGGTAAGTTGACTAACAATTATTTTCTTAATTTAGATTTGGATACCATATTATTTTGGGATACCCTTGATTTGATGATACCCTTTAATTTCAAGAGC